>CAJHUC010001646.1:0-10552 GCA_905146915.1 Ostreobium quekettii
ACGATGAAACATAAGTCATCAGTGACTTGTTTGAATGACCTGATTGGGGTACAATTTGAGTACGGCGGACGAGGTCCAGACAGCTACGATTGCTGGGGCTGCGTCCGTGTCTGCTACAAGCGATGGCACGGAGTTGAGCTTCCCGATTACCCCTCAACGGCAGATCCACAAGCTAATGCCGTCATCATGTCCCGCGAGGGTAAGAGGTTGTGGAAAAGGCTTCCTGAAGTCTCCCCCGGATCCGTAATTCTCATACGAATTGGCAGTTTTGGGGCTCATGTCGCTTTCGCAGAAACAAGAACACAGATGATCCACGCTCTCGATGGATGGGACGTCAGACGAGAACGGATCGAACGATACAAGCGCCAGATCCTCGGGGCCTATGAGTATGTCGGATAGCATCAAGGCAATAGTTGTCTACAACCCGCTCGAGATTGAATCTCGCGAAGAGGTGGAGCTTGTCTACCAGCCGGGTCAACCGCTCAAGACCTATCTTGGAAATCTCCCTCAGAACGTCATTTGGGAGGTCGCTCTGAATGGCGATCATGTTCCTGAGGCGGGGTATCAACTGGTTATTCTCAGCCCTGGCGATGAGATTGTAATCGCCCCTACCCCAACAGGCGGAGGGCAAGATGGTAAGAGTGTTCTTTCCATTGTCGCCACTCTTGCGCTTTCCGCGTTTGCGCCTGTTCTCGGTGGCAAGTTGGCGAGCGCAGTGGTTGGCGCAGGCGCTTCAAAGACAGCCGTGGCCATTGCAACAGCCGCTGTGTCAGTTGCGGGCGGACTGTTGATCAACACGCTTCTGCCGCCCCCGGATATCGGGTCCAATAGTGACGAGATCACTTACGGGATCGACGGACCCAAAAACACAGCGACAGAGGGCGTTCCAGTACCAGTCCTCTACGGCGAGCACGCGTTCGGCGGCAACTACATCGATCTCTACACCGAGAACGCCACCGATGCCGAAGGTAAAGAAATTCAGTACCTTTACGGTCGAATCTTGGTCAGCGAAGGCCCGATTGAAAGCATCGAGTCCGTCTACATCAATGACCAAGAAGCCTCGAGTTTTGAAGATCTGGAGATCAAACACCGTCTCGGTCACTCCGGACAAGGCGTGGCTAACTGGTTTGAAGAGACGGTATCTCTCTTCAACCAAGGCATCGATCTCTCGGAAACCTTCATCTCCTACACCACATCGCAAGCTGTCGATCGGCTCAGACTGGATTTCACATGCCCCATCGGTCTCTACGAGCTGAGCGGCCGGGGCGCTCGACAAGAAAGAACGGTTGAGATCGTCGCTCAGTTTCGCAAACAAGGCGAAACAGAATGGAGCGACTTTGTCGCTTTTGGGAATTGGGTCGCGAGAGCAAGCGCGACCGAAACAGCCAAGGCTTTTGCAGTAGATCTGACCTACACCCCGTCGCAGACATGGGACACAGGGGATGAGGAAGATGACCCAGTCTGGCGACTGAACGATTCAGGCTCCATGACCGGATTCTTGGAGCATCGCGAGCTCAACTCGGCAGATCCCTGGAAGCAGGTTCCAATCTCCATTCAAGCGACTTCGTCTTCAATTGGCTCGAGCCGAGCTGTTGGTTCGACTACGGTTGAGATTACTGGAGTCCCTGACGTCGCTCGAGAGTTCCGCGTAGTCGTCAGCACTGGCGGACCGAATGTCACCATTGACGAGGTAAGACTAAACAAGGGCATCTCTCCTCTCAAAATCTTAGATGACAGAGCCGGTGTTGTTCGTCGCTCCTTTTCCACTGGTGTTTTGGAGAACGCTGTCTACGAGGTTCAGTATCGCAGAACAACGCCCGAAGGCGACACCGAAGAGGACATCTTTGACAAGGTTCAGATAGCCGACGTCGCAGAGATCCTCACCGACAAGCTTCAGCTCCCCTATACCGCCTGGGTCGGCTTCAAGATGAAGCTTACCGGGCAGCTCAGCTCAATTCCGACACTGACAGGTGTCGCAAAGGGTCGGCTTGTAACGATCTATGATCACAACGGTAACGCCACCGATGTTGCATGGTCCGACAATCCAAAAGACATTCTGCTCGACGCCTACACGAACAAGCGATACGGCGCTCAGATGGAGGCGGAACGTGTTGATTGGGCTCAGCACGAAGACTGGAAGGACATCTGCGCCGCCAATGGTTGGACCTTCAACGGTGTATTCTCGGATCTAGGAGACATCGACGAAGCCGCACGGCACATTTACCTGGCTGGTCGAGCGCAACGCATAACCTCTGGCGCTCGTGTTGGCGTGGTTGTGGATAATGCCACCAGCCCGTCGATGATCTTCGGCGCCGGCAACATGCAAAAGGGCAGCTTTGAGCTGACCTATCTGCCGTTTGATGAGCGCGTTAATGACTTGGAAGTCACCTACTTCGACAAAACCGATCGGTACAAGCAACGCAGTGTGAGAACGGTAAACCACGCGGCAATTGCCCGTGGCGAACCGATCAAAACGGCTACCATCAGACTAAAGGGGATAACGGATCCTGAACGCGCCGATCGTGAAGGTGTTTTCAGGATGAACTACAACCTTCTCGTCAGCCGCAGCGCATCCTGGATCTCTCCGGTTGAGGCGGTTGGCTGTTCCGTTGGTGATGTGGTTCTGGTTCAACACGAAATGCCGGAATGGAACCAGGGCGGCCGTATCGCTTCCGGATCGAAGTCTGTCATCACGCTTGATCGCGATGTGACCTTCAAGCCTGGCAAGAGCTACTCGCTCCTTATCCATCAGAACAAAGATCGACTGACGACGGCGAACATAACGAACCAATCGTCCAATCTGATCACCGTGGATGAGGTGATATCAGTGGACAGCGGGGTTGGCCGCGCCGTTATCGGAGGCGAAGATCTCCGCATTGCACGAATTTTACCAAAGTCCAGCACAACGGATCTTCTCTTGGAGAACCGAGCCTCCTCGCTCTCGCTCTCCGGATCCTGTCAACTTTGGAAGACAGACGTTCTTGAGATCGAGTCCGTTGTTAACCCGGCTACCTCAAGTAATGTGGAGACGGCGACCGTTACGCTTCAGTCTGATTTGTCGTCCGCGCCTGAGGACTACGCCAACTTTATGTTTGGTGAGGACGGGAGCTTTGAGAAGCCGTTCCGCATCAAGAAGATCGGCAAAGAAACAAGCGGCTATGTTCCCATTTCCGCGGTTGAGTATGTCGAAGAGGTCTATTCCGACCAACCGGTAAACACCACGCCAAGCGTGAGTGTTGAGGATGAGATCTCGAATGTCCGAGATCTTGTTGTCGAGGAGCAGATCAAAGAGACCGAAGGCGGTGTCTACAAGTCAAAAGTGGTCGCAAGCTGGAGAAAGCCTCAGAGCGGCAACTACATCAAAGGTGTCGTTCAGGCTTCGATCAACGGCGACCCGTTTCAGAAGATTGATGAGACGAATGGTACAACTCTCAAGATAGGCAGCGTCGAAAGAGGGGATACAATCATTGTTCGGGTGATTGCTGTCACGAAACAGGGTCGTGCGCCCACTGAGACAGCCCCTACAGCGACGATCACTCTTCAGGGGCATAATACCCCTCCTGAAAAACCAACGGGCTGGACGGGCGCCTCAGGGATCAACAGCATCACTCTGGATGGCCCTAACGCGCTCGAAGACGATTTCAGAAAATTCAGAATCTACGGCGGCGACGGCGGTAACTTTGCTGGGGCGACACCCCTGGTCGAGGTAACCGCTTCTCAGTGGACTCGGGACAATATACCCGCCAATGACACCATCACTCGCTATTGGGTGACGGCTATCGACACCTCGAAGAACGAGAGTGTTGAATCCGATCCAATTGACGTAACACCACGAAAGGTCGCGTCCAACGATCTCGAACAAACGATCCAGGACGACATCAATCAGGCGAAGACGACTGCTGCCTCAGCAAGTAGTGCGGCCGCCACTGTTGCGGCGGATCTGGCAAGCGCTCAAGCTTCCCTTAGTGAGGATATCGACAACGCTCTCTCTGGCGCCACCGAGCTCGCATCCCAACTTCAAGGTTTTCTTTCAGACCCGCTTCTTAGTTCTGAATCTTCACAGTCTTGGGTGCTCCAGCCGAATGATGGAACACTGACTAAGATCCCCAATGAGGTCTTCGACATTGGCCAGACTTGGCAGATGGTCTCCACCGGAACTCAGGAGATGGCCATTCAGATGGAGTCCAACCGCTCTATCTGGAAAGGCGACAAGGGGCCGCTCGCGATTGTCGTTGAAGTGCATTTCACCCCTGAAAGCACCACCAATCTCCAAGCAGCCGGCATTCGTGCTTTGTGGGTCTACAATAACAACGGCAATCATATCATCGCCAAGAGAGAGCTTGCTGACATAGCGGTCTCACCGATCGTGGTCGGTCAAGATAACGTGGCGCGCTGCGTCCTTAAGCATAACGGCACAAATCCTTCCAATTGGTCTTACGACTATCTGCGCGTGTCCGTTGAAACATCGAGCGACCAATTCTCTGGTGGCAGTGCAGCGCAGCACGATCAGAACATCAGCATCCACAAGATCTTCATTCGAGCAGCTCTCGAAGAGGAGATCGGCACAGGCCAGGTGGGTGCAGCCATCGACTCAAAGATCACCAGTCTGAGATCCGATATCGAAGCACACACCGGCGCGCTTCTTTCTTCCTCTCTCGATCTCTCCTACTATACGATCACCGCGGGAGATCAGGCGATAGCGACGTCTATCGCGTCCCTGAAGGCAGACATAGAAAACCCGACTGGATCCAGTCTCGGAGCTCTGGTCGAAACCAACAAGCTCGCGCAGGTTGCAGGGGATAGCGTTCTCGCGGCCGACATCAGTAAGCTCGAAGTCAACGTCACGACAAACAATCTGACGTGGGTCCCCTCTTCGGCCCAACCTGATGCTACATCAAAAGTTTGGACTACTCAAAGAACCGGAGACCCCGGGTCAGTTTCAGACTTCAGTCATTCAGATTGGGAGGTGAGACCCAACGGCCGATTGCGTTTCAACGACCCGCAGAGCAGCGGCGGTTCGAACGGGTTCCCTGCATTCTTCAAGCGACTGCTTTCAGTTGAGGAAGGGGATTTTGTTAAGTCCTCGGTCAAGATCATTGTCGAGAACGTAGGGACATCAGTTGCTAGCAATGCACTTGGGTTTGAGTTTGTTTGGCTTGACGAAGATTTCGCGCTTGTAAGTCAGAGCTATAGCTTTCACGATCTTCAAGCCAACGGCAACCCGGTTCGAGTAACATCCGATAAGATTCAAGCTCCTGCCGGAGCTGCATACTGCCGCATCGGAGTCTATCTACGAGCAACCTTCCCTTCGCCAGCTCCTGGTTATGCGACGATCCGAAAGTTCAGCGCCAAGAACATCTCCGATACTGAGGAGCTTGATGGCCGCATTGATCGCGTTATGGCTTTGGACAGCGATGAGAGAAGTGGGACAGTTCTCGGGACTCTCATTGACACACTCGAAGTCGATGCAGGCGGCAACCCCGCAAAGGTGATCAATAACTCCACGGCGATATCCACTCTCGAAGGCTACGCCGCGGCTATGGTCGGCTTCCAGGTTCTGGCTGGCAACCAGGTGAGCTTGCTCAACTTGTTCGCCGTCAACGATCCAAATGGGAACGGTCAGTCATACTCCATCGCACAGCTCAAAGCCGCTGACATCCTTCTGGACGGCACAGTTCTAGGTCGGCATCTCATCATCACTGAGGGATGGGGTAATGAAGTAGCAGACGGCGTTTTCAAGTATGGAGATTTTCGTGCCTGGAGCGGTGTTCCGTCTGTTTGGAGTATCGAAACCTATATTCCTTCAAGCGCTCCTACTCAAACGCCGCAAGTGCTTCGCGAGAGCGAGATCAAAACGGAGTTCGTTCTCAAGATGCCGGCGGACTCCTCTGATCGAGGTATGGATGGTCAGGAGTTCAAATGTGATGCAGGCGATACTTTTTCCTGGTCGTTCTGGTACGCCTCTGGCGGCACAACTCGAGATGTTAGTATTCGGCTTAGAGTCGAATGGTATGACAATGCTGGCAATTTTCACTCAAACTCCAATCTAAGTATTTCCGGCTTCAGCGCCACGACTTGGACCAAGGCAGGTCCCGAGCAGATAGCAGCTCCTGTTGATGGTTATGGCATTGTTCGCGTGATGCGATACGATGGCGGCACCGGGTCCGGTGATGCCTACATGACCAAGATCAAGCTCGTGAGGAGAAACTCCGGCGCAGTCATAATTGAAGATGGTACGATCACCGCGGATCTTCTAAACGTTACCAGTCTTGAAACGGAAGGCATCGGTATTTTTGGTGGTTCGATCAAGTCAGATGATTTCATCGCGGGGACAAGTGGATGGCGTTTAAGCAAAAGTGGAACGCTTGAAATTGCAAACCTAATTGATCGATCGGCGCTCACTGATCAGGCTGTTTCAGATCTTATTCTTGATAACTTTGTCAATGAGTGGACAATGTCGAACGGTCTCGGCTCTCGAGAGCTAGTCGCAACCCGCATTATCAATCTAGACAGTGACGACTTTGGTGTGGATTTTCAGCTTAGTTGGCAAGCTCGAGCTAGACCAGCAGGCGACGGAAATCTTGTACGCATAGATCTTGAACGCGATTTCAAGACAGGCTCAGGAGACAGTTGGACCACCGATCAAGATTCCAAGATTGTTTTCCAAAGTGCTGACCTAGCATCGGACACAAGCGTTGCTATGTCGTTTCATCGCCGCGAGTTTGGAACAGTAGATCAGGTGAGATACCGACTGTACGTGAAGATGATCGATGGTGGATCAGGCAACAGTCCTGCTGGCTCAAAGCCGGTGAATAAGATTCGGGCGCAGGCAACAAAGATAGTGAAATGAAGAACTACTACATGAAGCTTGATGGAGATATGATCTCTTCTTGGACTTTCGCTGACGTGCAGCCTGAGGGCTATGTCCCTATGCCAGATGTCCTTAAGCCATCTAGGGGAAATCCTAGCGACTTCTACAGGTCATTGAACTCTGAAGGCGAGGAAAACTGGCTTCTTCGACCATTCGTAGATTTATCACCGATTCAGAACAAACCTACGCCGGCGGAGTACAATCTGGGATATTTGCCAGACGGCACAGTTGTAGAGGTTGTCGACGCCCCGGCGCGAGAGATCATTTCTATCGTGACGGATCTAATGATCACTATCGTCGACCCTGGAAGCTATCAGTTCATTATTCGACCCCCTGCCCCCTGGCTGGAGTCCGTTGCAAGTGTAGAATGCAGTTAGGAACATGATGTGACCGTCGTTAGCAAATCCGGACGCTCAATCTATCGCGCGAACTGGGAGGTTCGTAGGGAAATTGATGAGGAGCTAAAGTCTTCACTTGATTCAGTCAGAGTGAAATCGATCACCCTGTCAGCAAAGCCTGCGGACGTGCAAGCATTCTCAGGAACCTTCGCACTTGCACTGAGTTTGAAAGATGTGCCTGACAGCACAATCAAGGTCAGAGATCAGGGAAACACTATTCATGAGCTTGGAGTTGATGCGGCTATTGAGCTCTTTCAAGCATACTTTTCCGAGATCCAGCGAAAACGCGAACTGTCCTGGGACTTAAAGGATCGTAATGTAAACATGGAACAATTTGACATCGAGAGATCAAAATTCGCAAACACCTGAAAAATCCACGCAATTGATCCAGTATCCAATTCATGATATATTCAGTCAGCGCTGATTTACAAATGGATTCCGACCGATGCCTGAGAACAACCCATCCATTGAGGCGCTCCAAAGGGATCATTCGGAGCTTCGAAGCAAAATGTCGGACCAGTACGAAATAGTATCTGAGATCAGAAGCAAGGTGGATGTCGCAATTGCACTTCTGCAAAAGTTCTCCGATCGCCAAGATCGATCCGAAAAGCGCGTCGATCATCTAGAAACAGAGATCAACCGTCAAAGAGATCGGCATCACGAAGACATTAAGGACGTCAGAGAGCGTCACGATGTTCGAGTGAAAGAACTTCGAAGCGAGTTTCAGTCGACCATCGACGGCGTATCGAAACAAGTGTCCTCGACCAACAAGATCATCTTTGTGGCCAGCGGCGCAGTCATGGCTGTCGCCTTCGCGCTTCCCTACGCCATCAAGTATTTCATTGGAATCTGACATGCATACAGTTGCAAGCCTAACCGCCGAAATCATCAAGCGGGAAGGAGGGTACGTTAACGACCCTGACGACCCAGGCGGGGCCACCAACTACGGGGTGACCATTCACACGATGCGCCGTCTTGGGGTTGATATGGATGGCGACGGCGATGTTGACGTTCGGGATGTAAAACTCCTCACCGCCGATAAAGCTGCGGAGATCTATCAACGTCACTACTTCTTCGGCCCGCGTATCGACCAGCTTCCAAAACCACTTCAGGCGACCGTGTACGACATGTACGTCAATGCGGGTGGAAATGCGGTCAAGATTCTTCAGCGGCTGTGCAATCAGATCGACGGAACCGGGTCCGCAATCTCCGCGGATGGCGCGATCGGGCCGAGAACGCTTCAAAAGGTCGCCGCGTGCTATCAGAAACTGGGCGACTACATGGCTGACGCCTACGGGATTGCGCGTCGCAACTACTACTACGCGATCGGCGACGGAAGGCCGGCTAGCCGAAAATACGCACGACGCCGTGATGGCGGAAAAGGCGGTTGGATCCGTCGCGCAGAAGAGTTCATCTCGCCGAAGTACCACCTATCCGATCAACAGCATCGCACTCGGGTGGCCGCATGGGGATAACGAGCGCGATGGTTCAGACAGTCGCCGGCAGCGCTGTCGACATCACCAAAGCAATCGTTGGTGACAAAGCAGAATCTGACCGAAGCGCAGCTCAGATCCGAACTGCGGCTCTCGAGCAGTTTGGCAGCGAATTCGAACATCAAGAGCCCAAGCGCCATTGGTTCGATCGCATTATTGACGGCCTGAACCGTCTTCCCCGTCCCATCTTTGCATTCGGAACCATCGGTCTGATCATCACATCGATGTACGATCCGATCTGGTTCACGGCTCGGATGGTCGCACTCTCACAGGTCCCGGAACCTTTGTGGTGGATACTTGGTGCAATCATCACCTTCTTCTTCGGCGCGCGTGAGACGGAGAAGTTCCGCGGTTTCCGAACGAAGTCCCCGAGCGAAGTTCGGCAAGTTGTTCATACGATCAAGGAGATCGAGGACATCGCTGATGATGAGTCCAAAGAACCGCGAAAGGCGACAATGTCCGACGAAGAATTCGAGGACGCGATGAACTCCGATGACCCTCTAAGCAACGAGGCGATCATGGAGTGGAACCGGCGCAATCAAGACGCCGATCGAGGCTAAACTCTCAACACTTTCAGTCATGACCAAACTTGGGTCGAATGAGGTTTCTATGAGCAACGGTCAAAGGTCTCTTGAGGAGACGAACGCCTTCATTGCTGTCTACAATGATATCGTCAACTTCCCGACCGTGGCAGATGTGGCTGAGGATTTCGGCTTGTCTGCATCCAGAGCGAAGAGCTGGGCCTCTGAGATCCGCCGCCGAAATCAGTCCGGCGAAGAAGGTCTCAACATCATCGCCGCGCGAGGTCTGGTTGCACGAGATAGGACAGATGATCAGATCGATCTAAAGCCTGGTCAGAAGCTCGATCACCTCGGTCGACCGACCCCGCTGACAGAGGAAGAGCGAACGTTTCATGAGGCCTGGGGTCCGGAAGAGTGCATTCAGGACCTCAGAAAGGCGATCAAACAGATCAAGGATGAGACTGGCAAGGATATTGCGATCACGCGACACGGATATCGCAACTTGTCCAACGTCACGGACTCGACCTGGAACCGGTACTTTGGGACATTCAATGAGTTTCGCCGGCAGGCAAATGTCGAGCTATCCCGCCACGCACATCGACTTGAACGCGCCATCGCCAAGCACGCCTCCACAGACAAGATGGCTGAAGTCACCGACTTCAAGCGCTCCTACGAGGGTAAGTACGAACGCCCGTTTGGCGACGACAAGCGCTGGCGTCGAATTCTTGTGGGGACCGACTTCCACGGCCTGAAGTGCGATCCCTTCGTGCGGCGCATGTTCATCGAAGCAAACCGTCGCATTCAGCCGGACGTCATCAACATGAATGGTGACTTCTTCGACATGCCGGAGTTCTCGAAATACTCGCAAGATCCCCGCGACTGGGATGTTATGGGTGAGATCAATCACAACCATGATCTCTTCGGGATTTTGCGTGAGGACAACCCGGATTGTCAGATTGACTTCATCGAGGGAAACCATGAGTTCCGACTGTTCCGCCATCTTTCCGAACAAACGCCCGCTCTGAAGGTCGTTCTGCATGATCTCCACGGCTTCGACATCCCGAAGCTTCTCGGCTTGAACATGTTCGAGATCAACTTCACCGGTCGCGCCAGTTTGAAAGCCTTCACCGAGCGAGACATCAAATCGGAGCTCGAGCGGAACTTCAAAGTCTACTGGGATTGCGTTCTCGCCTGTCACTACCCCGAACGTCGAAATCTACGCATCCCTGGCTGGGGTGGGCATCATCACAAGCACGAGGTTTGGCCTTT
>CAJHUC010001647.1:0-38434 GCA_905146915.1 Ostreobium quekettii
ATAACATTAGCACAGATGGGCAGACACTTCAAACTTGTGCAGAAACTGGCAATGCACAGGATGTTAACATTCAACCTGTTCGCTATGGTCTGCAAGACCAAGGAGAAAATGGCACTTCCTGTGCACAAGCTGACAATGCATAGGTCGTTCATCATCAACCTGCTTGCTGTTGTCTCCAAAATCAAGGACAAAATGGCACTCCCTGGGATCTTTTGCTGTTGCTTGCAGGTTGTGCAAGTATATGCTTGGGGATGAACGGAAACTATTGGCTGCTGCTGTCCCAGTATTCATGTGTTTGGCTTGCTATGTAACGTCAACGAACTGCAATCGAGAGAATTTCTGCCAGGGCAACAGTTCCAACCTCCTGGCAAGCTCAGCACTGCGAATGTCAGCAATAAACTCAATGTGCATCCAACAGAACAACAAGCAAACCTTCAGTGTGAGCTCTGCCTTCTCATCCCTATTGTATATCCTCACACGGAGGGTGGCTCTCTGCGACGACAGCTCTCCTTCACAACCATCGAAGAAAAAGTTTTCCTGCTCATATTTCGCAACGTGGTCCGCACCCAGTGCTGAGGCCACCTTTGCATGGGACTCTTGGCTCAGGAGGTTGATCTTGATCTCAACCTGCTTACCAGCACCACAAGTTTTCTTGAATAAAAGCTGCAGAAGGGAGAAGTGCCCGTTGCTGTGGTGCAACTGCAGGTGCATTCCCTGGCCATACCTTGCCAATTCCAGTCAAAGGCAGTGCTGCAACGGTGAATTCCTCTTTGTCATATTTGGCAAATATTGATAGAGCAACACCCTTCACCAAAGCTTTCCCTGAAGCGATCGGTTTGGCCAGGACCTGCCCCAAGTGCTGTTAGACCTGTCCTATGCATGCAGATTCTAAAAGCATGTTTGTACAGCTGTGACAACACAATAGAAACCTTGCCCAAGGCGGTTCTTTACATTGAGGGCACATTCATCTGCACCTTTTCGGCAGGCAGGAGTTATCAGGTAATATTCCCAAAACGAGAGTTGATAAGCAAAACAGTGCTTGTTCTTGTGCAATGCAAGCTACCCGGCAGGACAGCGGAAACCCCAAGAAAAGGGTAGTAAAAGAAAAATTTTACTGAACTGTCTTGCTGGCCCTGGCAGCGGAGAGCACAGGGCCAAACATGTGCTTTGTTAGGCAGTGAGTTGCTCAAAATTCAAACAACGTGAAGTTCTCACATGCTGCACAAGTCAGTACAAGGTCCAAACCTGTTCAAGCAACCAGTCCATTTCGTGCAATGAGGTACGTCGTTATCATGGGAGCAAGAACAGGCCTCTTTTCAACAGGCCTCTTTGCATCCAAGGCACGCAAATTGCAGTAGCGACTCGTTTCTGCGCCATCAGAAAGACAAAGAAGCGCTAAAAATGGTGATCTGCAGTACCCATTCAACTGTGCGACATTGAAAACTGAAGAAATCCGGCCAACAGCTGCGGCCCTATGGGACAACGTGCACTGCTTACCTCCATCAATTTCTGAGTCCCGACCGCAGCGTGAGTGTCCCTTTCTTCACCTGGGTCACAGCGCATTGGACACGCAGATCAGGTTCAACACACGAAGACGCAGCGCATGCGCCGCAGCTCGAACGGTGACGGCACAATCCGCGCCCTCTCCTCCATCCCAGTCGCAGCAACAAAGCCCCCATCGCGATCTCCCGCACGCATCGGTGCATTCCTTGTCTCTGGTGCGCAGTTCTAAGCAAAAATTTTCAGCATCGGGTCCCAGTCTTGTTCCTCGACGGCAATTTCAAACAAACGGTTTCAGCATCGGGCTGCAGTCTTCGTCTTTGGAAGGCAATTTCAAACAAAAGACTTCAGCGACGGGCCGAGGGTGCCGCACCTGGACGTGGGGCGAGGCTTGCACCTCCCCCGCCTTGCCCTGCGCCTGCTGCTGCTCGTGTATGCGCTTGGCCTGCTGGTACTGCGCGGAACGGCCGCAGGGCGGCGAGGGGCATGAGGGCCGGCAAAAAGCGCGCCATGCGGTTCCGCGGCCGGTGGCTACCGCGGCGGGGGCGGGGGGTCCTCGTGGGCCGGGCGCCTGACCTCTTGCTTGTCTTCGGGCTTCAATTCGATGCGCGTCGGCTTTCGTCGCAGCATTGCGGGGCGCCAAGGTGTTGGGAAGGCGGAGGCGGGAGCTGGCCATTGCGCCTTTGGGAGTGTTCAATTGCATATGTACTGGTGGTCAGGGTGACCTTGCAGTGGTTAATGGCAATTCACGCCCACACAACAAACTGATCAATGCCAATCCTGGATACTGCTTTGCTCGGCCAAAATATGATGCTGACTGCTACCTCCTTGCCTTGCTGTGCAAAATTGAATGATAGTGATAAAAATCTGCTCCCGCTTCTTGGGCATCCCAGATACCTTTGTGGGCATCGATGGCACAAGAATAAAACAAGGGTGCCTCGCACCAATTACTCATGATGGCACAAGCGTCTTGTACTGATGCTCGCACTTGAGATTCGCTGAAGGGAATGGCCCGAGAATGCCACCGTGACACTCCTACAAAGGGAGGTGTCGATGCATCGAAAAATCGGCATGGGGCGGGTGCATAATGCATGGACGCACTTCAAATAATTGCAGAAAAGCTGCATCGATTACTGAACAGATTGTAATCGAAGAAGACTGTGAAAGCACCGACAAGGGGGAGTTGCCACAAGGAATAGAAATGGGTATTGTTCAACAGGTCTTTGATGCGCTCATGTCCTTTGGCCATTGTTTGTGGCGTTGGCATGCAGAAATGGATGTGTTCGAGAGGCTTCTATTGCAAGATTGTTGTGTCATAACGTCAACATTGCCTTTGACTGTGCACTGAGGGCATGCAATTTTGTTCATATGTTTCTGCAACCGAATCACAATATTGGTGCACTGGCGACGATTCTATTCTGTTGCGTTATTCTGCGATCTTGTGCGCAGTCCTCACACCACTACATGGATTGACCGCACCTTGATTGGGCACGTCGTTAACGGGCATTGAGTGCCCAGAATCTCGATATGCGTCCCCGATGTCTACAATAGAACATCGGGCAAAACTTTCATTGTCCCTGATGTGTTACTCTGCTATCAAGAGTTCCATACATGTTATTGTGCTTTATGTAGCACGTACGAGCCAACTGTGCTGCCATCCTTTTGCACGGACAACGGTGGCCAATGAGCACTGCCTATATGTAAGCTAGCTGGCATTTGCGATGGAACAATCTGAATGTTTCCCATCCACAGATTTGTCATGAATCGCTGGCCAGCGATGGGGCCCATGGGCCCCCCGATACGGCCTCATCTATGTCCGGGCCCGTGCTCCAGCGCGAGCGACTAAGTCGTGGCACCTGCGAGCCCCCGACTGGCCAGCCCTTCCACGGCGGAGGTGATCGCCGACCTCCGGCCCTCGCACAGCCCATCGGCCTAGCGCCCATGCCACGAATGTTCAGCATGAGCCACAGTGATGGCCGGCGCTGACTTACCCACCCACCCACTTCAACACTTGACCTATTTCCTAGTGAGCATGTGGCATTGCGTACTTACACATCAAGTAGCTTATCAGTGCCAGGTCAGAAAGCTGCTCCTCCTCCGCCAGAGGTGCATCTAACGGATCCATAAAATGTGAATGATTCAAATTGCAAACCAACCATAAAGCGTTCTTCTATGTAACTATGCTATTTATCCAATTGGAAAGCAACGCAAGCGGAATCAAGTCACCATGGGATTTACATCTCACACACAGAAAGCAGCAGACACCAAAAAGGGCAAGGGCATCACGTACAAGAAAAACATTTGCAGACTTGAATGGCGCCCCTCAGATGTTTCGTTTCTCGTATGCCATCCTGCAGACAGGGCAGGAAGCCGCCTGGCTCCGCATGCGCTTCAACTCCTCGAACCTTCGCAGGCACGTCTCGTGGAACACGTGGCTGCAACTGAGCCAGGTGATCCCGCCCCCGGCCGGCGTGCGGGAGGCGTCTCCCACTAGGGTGTCTAGGCAGATGGGGCACTGCGTGTCCCCTCTATCCAATGCCCGGTCGATGACGCGGTCCCAGTTGGCTTCCAAGTAATTGGGAGGACGCCATTTGGTCCGTTGTTGTGAGTGGCATATTGAATAGTGCCAGGCATGGCGCATGCTCAGTTTTCGGCAGTACTGCAGAAATTAGAATAATTTGGGGGACTTTGAGCACTTGAGGCCACAGTGAAGAACATGGTCAGAATGGTAGAAATCTGCATCAAATATGATGATGTGCTTGCCATTGCGGCGTATTGTTGTGTCATGATCAACTCCGCCTATCATCCGTTTTGTGAGCATGGCACTTTGTTATCCCGCTCGCACTAGTGGCGCATTGCCCGCAAAATATTCCCAGCGTTTTGGAATGGAGCATGATTAAATATTCAACCTCAAGATCCAGCATGATGTTGAACATCTAATCATCATGATGCTCCATTTGGAAACGCTGTGAAATATCTTGTTGGTGTAGACACCTGGCCATCACCCGCACATGATGGCCGGGATCCACCCAAGGTTGAAGTAATTGTTAAAAGGGAAAATGTCAATAGTGTGTCCTCTGTGAGATATCTTGACAAAAAGGGGTCCTCTGTGATAAAAGGGGGTACTCTACGGGGGTGCATCTGATAAAAGGGGGTCCTCTCACCGCCCCTTGTACATTAGGCGCGTTGCTAGACCGGCGCCTGTCAGCAAGCCGATCCAACTAGGGGTGACCCCGCAAGGGAATCCCTTTTGTCAAATGCACCCCCGCAAATGACACCCTTGTGTCAATTTTCCTCTTGGGGGTGTTGTAGGGTTCCGTGGGGATTTTGCGATGCCATTTAAATGACTCCCCACCCCCACCCCCCCAGCCCCACCTTTGGTGTCTCAATTCAATGCAATTGGTCCACACAAAAATACATGCATCGTTATGAGATATGACATGATTGTGTCAGCATGGCATGGTTTCTAGGCTCAAGGGTCATTTTTGCAACTAGATGTTGCCAATGGCTTCACTCCACAGAAGCGCTCTTGCAAAATCAATGTGCTACAAGTGTCCCAAATCTGCCAAAGCTTGTGTGTTGCAGACTTCAGCCATCAGAAAGCTTGAAAAAAACGGAACATTTAAACCAGGAATCACACCACAATCACACCAGAACAGTCAAAGTTGTGGGCAACATCTCTGATTGTGACTGGCAAAGTAATTGTGTCATATGTTGTTTGTTGTTTTCATCGAGTACTATAAACTTGTGGAGTTTGAACACGGTCGGTCCTTCGCATGCACGAAGCGCAGTAAACTAGATGTTCCAAAATTTTTGACTTTGATCTTGTTGCAAATTAGGATTTGTTTTGCTGGAACCATTGAAAACAAGTTTCAGTTGCTCGGTAGTTATGTCGCCAATTATAACCTTACTAATATTGTCCATGATCACGCCAGATACAAAATGTTGTCTGGTTTGTGCTGTGTTCAACAATGACCAATACCGTAAAGATATCACACCGATTCTTGTTGTTCTGCGCATTTCACTAGCGCAAAACGTCAAAAGTTCCATAGCGCAACCATAATTTACTTCCTATACCCTACTCGTAATCTGTAATTTCTTATCTTCTTGTACATTTTTTCATCATGCATTCTGTTGTTCCAGTTCATGGCATTTGCCGACATCATTCGCGAATATTTTCTGTGAAAATGAAGAGCACCGTGCCAATCGCATAGTTGCTTGAGGCACCATTGAAATGGACATATCGACTTTGCTTAAACATTGGGCCCGCACCTCTCCAGCTGAGAATCGTAGCTTGATTCAAGCACTCCATTGCTCACAACATCATCACTGGCTGCGTGCACTGGTGTCTGTTGCGGATAGCTCGAGTCCCTAAAAGGTATGAAGGGATCCCCGTCGATCAAATCGTCCCATGTCTCCCGAACTCTGTCCACATCGCCTTGATCATGAATGCTTTGATCATTATCCATCACAAGATGATCATCTCCAGAAAGCTCCGCTCCCGATAGATTCATCGCGTCACCATTCTCTTGCGGCGATATCCTGGAAGGCGGGTGTTCTAGATGAACCTGAATTAATACCGTATTGTGAGCAAGCAGATCGCGCTGTTGCATTCACGTGCGGCCTAGCTTTTGCCTTGCTACAGTCGGACAGAATTTTGGATCTACTGTGCATTGGTGCCAATGCACTCAACCATTTGAATGGCTGAAAGAATTTCGACCGTACTTTGTACGGCACCTAATCAGGCATTAATGATGGGAAAACTAAAACGGAATCCCAATATTTGGAAGAGACGCGCTGTGCTTCTGTCAACAACAAGGTGACATTAACTCGCGCAGATTTTGCATTATCCTTCAACTCAACAATGAAGCGATGAAAATTTTTGCTCGCCACACGAAAAACGCGAACACCCTTGTGTGGGGACATCCCAGAACTTACTCTCTGGTCCCATTCTTCTCAATAATTTTAAGCATCTGCAATGATTGTAGTATTATCCTACCACAGAGGCGCCTCCCAGGTAGTACTATGTGCGCACAGCGATTAAATCATTCCGCTCAGACACAACACATGACCCCAATAAGCATCCGATTTCGCACCGATCGGCCTTAATGCAATGAAAGCGTGCGGGAAATTAAACCTTTTGGATTTAAGCATCCCCCGCCACTGCTTACAAGGTGCACTGGGATCGCTTTTTCCTGCCCAAGGCCAGCTCAAAACAGTACACCGCACCGCCCGGGCATGCTACGAGAACGGCGCGTTGCAGAGGCGGAATTGAAGCAAATTTTCAACCCTCAATCACCGAGCAAAACTCTCAGGAATGAGCATTTTTTCCCCAGGGGCGCCCGCGCTGTTCCTACCCGCCGATTTCTGGACACATTTTCATCAATCTCCACAAAGAGCTCGTCCACCAGGCTCCAATTCGATCGTGTATCCTCCAACAATTTCCGCGTGCACTCCTGCAGGCGGTCCGCGCACCAGCCCCGCTTCAGGACTGGGTGATCCGGAGGCAAAGCGCGCCGGATGTCGCGGTACCTCTTCCTGGCAAGGAACCCCTTCACACAAGCCTGCAGCCTTGCACACTCAACGTATGAGACATGCAGAATCTGCCCTCCACTGAAGAATCTACATAAACAAATCGTCTTGGCTACATTATGCTACCTAGAAGCTGCCACCCAATCTCTCCCCAGCATGTGCGATGTACTGCGGCGGTATGTTTGCGACGTTTCATTCCTTACGAGATAATTGAAATTAGTTTGGTAATTTTATCAAAATCAGTCAAATCCGAGGTTTTCAACAGCTGCGTGACTGTAAATTGCCATGTAATTAAATAATTCTTATTTTGGGCTGCAGTTCGATATGAAGCCCCTGTATAAATATCTCGATTCAATTCAAAGCACTTGAGAGATCATTTCTAAAAGGCGCATATATTCTTTGTTTTGACACGGGCGCGTGAAGCATGCTCATTCGCGGCAACTGATAATAACGGAGTGGTGTTGTGGTGGTGTCGGGTAACTGGAGCTGGTATTTGGCTCAATGGAATTTTACAACAGCTCCCACGCACATGCCCCCAAAGGCTTTTCGATTCGGAAGTGTGGTGTACCTGGTTGCGCACTGACTTCGATGGAACTCCAAACCGTCACGGATGCGCCTCTTCTGATAATTGTGTTCCCTGCACATTGGACAACACTTGCCGGCGATGTGTCTTTCGTGCTTGAGGAGGCAGGATCGGTGGAAGACGTGGGAGCAGCTCAGAAGCACCTGAAAATAGCCGACAGGTCGAACATGCTGCCTTCTTGAAAGCATGTGACTTGCTGCACTAATGTACTGGCGGAATCCCATGATAGTGCAATAAGACGGCTGTCCATTTTACCGAGAATATTCTGATAATGCGCATCGTATCTTGCATTCGTGCAGTTGATGTGTAATGACATTCCCCCATATTCCTTTGCGTCAAACCCGAGTTTTAAATTGCGCAATTTCACAGAAACTGTAAATAGAGAGTAAATAAACGTTGTGTCGTTAAGGAAATAGTGACGCTTGCCTATTAACGCATTGTGTTCCACCCATTTGAATCTATGGGCAAATGTAGCGCCTTTTGTTTGCTTGTATTTACATTTCTTGAATCTGTTTATTCATACATTGAGTTGCCATCACTGCTTATTTTATAGCTTGTCGAAATACGAGCCGGCGCATTCGGCCAAATTACATTGTTGTGAGGCCCGCCGAGTCCTGTTGCTCACAGTCGTCAAACCGCGATCTAATTCCCATTCGCGTGGATCCTTGGCCTCAAGTCCACATTTATCAAATGATCAGTTGCGCACATAATCGCAACGAAACGGATAATGTAAATATATGGTTAGTCACTCACTGGCAATGGACCGCTTCAGATCACTGCCAAGAGCGCTTCAGCCATTGCAGCAGCTCATGCCACTTCAAGTGATACTTCATGCAGTCACCTGTTCGTCTCCAGCGAACGCTTCCATGCAGATTGCGCACTCCCTGCTCGTGTGCTGCCGCCCTCTTGACATCTCGTGAACTGCGCTCCATTCTGACGGGGTCAAAACCTTCGGGGGCTTGTCCACCAGTCCGATTTGCTGTGCAAGCGTCAGTTTGGCCCCCTGATCACCCAAGTTGCTTAATCTCAAAACAGAAAAAACGAGCGCAAGGAAGTGCATACGCAAAAAGGCACGGATGGTTGGGGGTTACAGTTATATTAAAGGACGACAAAACCACAATCCCATCATTTTGCGTATATGTCTAGATGAGTAGATTCATCAACGTTGAGTCCTTGATATGTTAAGTGGAACAATAGATTGTGTAAATAATACACAGAGACCACAGGCGCAAGGATGCATCCAGCAAAGGGGCGTCGGTACAAAGCCACATACCCTGGGTAGGAACTCTCCATAGCCAGGATATGAGCGCAAGCATCCTGGGATATGGCCATAACCTGAATATGTATATTCAGGATATGCAAGTTTTGTCTGACAGAGCAACACCATTCATTTAAAATGGTACTGCGAGACTTAATAGTTGGAATTGCCAGTGCAACTTAATTTTGTACTCAGGAACCATTTTAATGCAACCACATTGTTTTGAGTATTGTCAAGAGCGCAATATAAGGATGCATTGAATCAACTATAGGACGTGAGGCGCAAAAATAGTGTACGTTCGGCTTCTGCCGATTTTGAATCAATTTTCGGAAAGCAGCTACAAAAGAATACGCTGCATTTACCATTTCATCAGATTTAATGTATCTGTGCTCACATATGGAATGCTCCGTATGTGCTTAAAGAGGCACACAGTTATATGATGGCTCGATTATTCTGTACTTACAGGACGGATTGACGGAAGCCTTAATGCTCCAGTTCCAGATATGTCCAGGACTCTGTTGAGATGGTCTTGGAGAGCAACCTGCGTTGAACGAGATCTGATCGACGAAATTCTGTAGTTGACCATCTGAATACCCTCTGGGAACAAAGTATGGGTAACATTTCGTGCATTTGCTAAATATTCACGTATTGCCGCATGAATGCCACTCCCATGGCAGCTGCTAAAATGAGCTGGGGCAAAAATATATTTCTGCATATACATGCAGGAAAAAACATGCTGAATTGAGTACAGGACGAGCAAAGGCGCGTTAAAGAGACCCAACAATCGCATCACTAGCAAAAGAAGGACCAAGTAGCACTTTTGACGAACACACATGTATGCATTTCATCAGTGTTCTGCATGCTAGAAACACGGAAATAACACAAACCCGTAAACTTTGTACACGTTTGAACACGTGTTACTTGGCCCTGTTTATCCTCGTGCATGGCGCGCTTAAAAGTCCTTTTCAGCGTGCGGCATCGCATAGTTGAAGCACGTGGCACCTCGCAAAGCGCTCTCTCGTTGACCAGAGGATTGCATCAGAAACTGGTGTCACATTGTGAATTCCTGTCAGATTATGATCGCGCTCCCATGCGCCACTTCTTACTGCGTGGAGCGTCGCGCCACTGACATCATCTGCCTTCCTTTGACGGATTCGCAATGGCTGCTCAGGCTGGTGCGCCATGTTTGCCCGCTGCACTCGGGCATTGAAGGCGGTCTAGGTTTCACACTGGGGCCAGATAGTAAGTCGGGTGCGGCAGCGGGAGCCCAGCTGGGCTCAGCTGCAGTTCAACAGCACTTGAAGAGTCAACGGTAGCGCAGCAAGTGCTTATCGGTGCCTTGAAATTTCGGGGCACAAGGCGTCGATCTTTGGAGACGGGAGGAACGGCGAGCGACCCGAGTCCTCAGGCGACGACATTCACGATTGCAACCAAAATCAACGTTGTACCATGCTTTGATTCATGGGCAACAGGCTTGACACGCCCAGAAGCGCTCTGTATACATGGGCATGCTTCGTGAAAGCGCAGGGCTACCGCCCACAGCAATTCCTCATTTGTTGTCAAACAGGCCTGCACCTCTGGAACTTCAGAGATTTGGAGATTTCTGGAGAGCTCTCGAGAACTCCACACATGGTGACTGCGCATTTCTACCCAGATATTTAGATTCCAACCTGCAGATTCGGATTACTTCGTACCAATTTTCTTCTGAGAAATTTGGTGGTGATTTGGATGATAACGACTGGGAGTTGTTGTTGAAGGCCTGGCGAGGTGGGAGAGAGGGAGATCTCACGTTGCTTGCAGAAGTCGCAACTCCACGTTTCCTACTTCATGAGCACCGCTGAAAACACACCCAAAGCGGTAGTTAGTCCGTGGCTTGCACGGGTTGGTTCTGGTACAACACTATTTTCGTCATTTAGCGCTCTGCAATATGCAAGCATTTGGCAATCCTTGTAATGTACGCATCGCCTGTACAGGCGATACGGCTGTATATTATACAGCTGTATATTGCCAGGCTTGCTATTTATGGCACCATTATACGTCTATATTTTACGTGCAGAAACGCGTAAATAAAGTAACGGCCACTTTTACGGCCATATTTGCGCATTTTTACGGGTCATAGACACACCCGTGCTACCTGATGATGTCCTGAACAATGATCAGTCCTCTGCACCCTTAATCACCCTAAACACAACGTCCACCTCGCCCTCACCAAGGGCAAAGACGTCACCGAACAAATGGTCGTTTCCTGCCCATTCCAGCGCTTCTGACTGCCACTTCTCCGACTCTCTGAGTCTGTATGTACTGTCTTTATGTACATGCGGACCATTTTTACGCATGTTTATGCGTATTCATGCGTATGAACGTAAAAACTACTGTTGCAAGAAAATATTGATAAAATCGGGAGTATTTACGCTGTAAATAACAAGCCTGATATGCGCTATTGTTCTTTGCACATATCTCTTGGAGAATATTGTGATTTAAGCTCATTCACGAGAATCCCTTAGCGCTCACACCCCGTAGCCCTTCCAGAAGGATCATGAGCGCCAAGCGTGCGGAGCCCAAGGCATTGTCTTTCCTTACCACAAAATATCCATTCGCAATCCAGCGCCAGAGGCTAGTGTATGCGCATGGTCAGAACTTGTGCGGAATGGGCAACAAGTTCCTGGTGGTATGTGGTCGTCGCCTTGGTTTCTGCCTTCGCACCCTCCAGGCGCCTTGTTGAGCCGTCGGGAGTGTCGTCGTTGCAACAGAGCATGGCAATGAAAGGTGAGTGTGCATTGGAGTGCACCCTCCAGTCTGGCTGGGCGCCAACCGCTGCTGCCGAACCCATTACGACAAAAGGGCGGGACTCTGAGCGGAGGGCAGCGCTCACAATCGGCAGGTGCTCCGACAGGTTAAGCAAGCAGAATGCGCATTCAGCATGCAGGCAGCAGCTGCCAGTATGGTAGGCCATGTGGTATATGTGTACGTACATAAGGGTGGCGAACACCATTCTGGTGAAGCCAACTGCCATGCCGTTCAGACAGGAAGTGGCGCCATCACAATTGCGATGGCATCAAAGTAATGTGATGGCAATAATCATTGCCACATGGCATCACAGCAGGCACCCTCCGAATGGCGTTTTCTGCTAGTGAGAGTGATGTCGGAAAAGGGTGCCGCAAGGCACATCGATTGTGCGACAGGGCCTGGATAAGACTCCTGGGATGTCGGCTTCTGCACACCCCACGGCGCTCCGCCTCGACACAGGCACATGCGTCACCTTAACACATGACAAATTCCATAAATTCGCGGCGGGAGCACGCCCGCCATGATTCCTGCGATGTTCTGATATCGTCATTGCACCGACACTCGATGTCGTTGATGTCCATCCAAACTCTAAAGAAACATTCCTCCACCACGCCTCCACCCTCTGAGGTGGTCGAGGTCCACCTCGCCAACCGCCTTCGGATGAGCCTCTCGGTCCTTCCAACAGCCGCAACTGCAGCACTCATTCCCACGAATTCTAGCGCGGCCTTCTCAAACAATCAAACAATTGGCTAACCAAGTAATTCCCAATGCATTCGCCTGGACTGGGCAGCAAGCGTACAAATCCGTCAACAGGCCGCGCTTGCATCACAGAATCTCGAGGAGGAGCATGTGGGGCCGTCTGAAACCCTCCAAGAGACACACAGCAGACAAGCCCCTTCCACTCACCCTTCCACTCGCTCTGCCGCTGTTCCATGCCCCACGGGTCCCCCAATACGGCGCCAGTCTTCTGCCTTCTACAGGACGCCCCATTGCCCCTCCCCTTTGGAAACACAAGTATGATACAAACCCAATTCAACAAAGCTTCGTGTGTGGTTTTCCTTTTGCAAGTACATACAACCCACCCCTCACCCACCAATATATTCTACAGCCCCCCAAAGAAACAAAGGCGGTCCACGCGCCCCGATAAGGGACGCAACCATCAGCCTCTCACAACGCCAAGCGCCACACTCCCACCACTGTCCACGTCACTCTGCGTTGGTGTCCATGAAATCCTTCATGAACTTGACAAACTCCTTAAGCGACTCGTCGGGTAGTCCGTTGTAGATGGCGACCCTGAGGCCGCCCACAGAAGAGTGCCCAAACGTCTGATGGAGGCCACATTTCACGGAATCGCGGATGAACTTCTTCTCCAGCTCCTCCACGCCATCGCGGATTCTGCAGCAAGGGGCAGGCAGTGTTGGGTAGCAAAAGAGCAAGGTGCCCCCACTGCAAGCCTGTGCCCACTTCAAGCACAGCAAGCAAGCCATGGGCATGTAGAGGAATCACCTGGGGGAGGCGAGCTCCTCGGAATCCGTTTGTCGCCAGGCTTGCAACGACCAAAGGCATTGCGTCTTGTGGGCGACGACAATCACTGGAAGAGGTGAGGCGCACTTTTTCCTTTGTTTTTCTATGCACTTACAAGCCGGAAGACAGGCCTTTTGCTTGGGCTTCCCATGCCAGACAAGAATACAGTGTGTTGGTGGCGTGTCTGCACGAAGCTCTGTTGAGAATGGATGATGAGTGGCAAAAAGTCGCCCGCCTATCTGGCACAGTTTGGGGAATTTCTTACTCATGCTCGTGTGCGCTGATTGTGCATTGGCACAGAACAGTACGACATGCATAGGAGAGTCTTCTCCTGACAGGAATGCTCTGGGCTGCTCTTTTGCTATGCAGCCATACTTCGCACTACAGACACAACAAAATCACGTTTCTCTTCTGTGCCAGCAAATCTCCACTGTTTCAAGAGTCTGGAATTTCGTTGCCTATCCTGGCTCATTCTTCAGGAGAGGGAAAAGGGAGTGTGTTGGGGTGGGGAGACATGGGCATCAGCTACTTTCCTTGATTTGTCAAACGAATAACAGATAGTGCTTCATTCACTCGTCCTGTATGTGTCGGTCGCCAGAACACGACTCCCGTCACGCCTTCCGAGCACCAACCAAAAGAATCCAGGACTCTCACCTGAAAGGTATGGCCGTGTGGGATCTGAAATCGGGCCTGACGTTGTTGGTGTAAAAACCCACTGAATTGTCAATCACTTTGTAAACCTACACCAGACAGAATATTTGCATGTTCAGATCTCGGCTCTTGGTGAAGACCACCATTCGCACAGACGTGCACACAAACAGCAAGATGCAAAAGACGATGCACGAAATCGGTGGCACTAACAAGCGAGGAAGAAACTGCCAATTTGCCCATTCTGTTGGTGTCGAGCCAGGACACAAACGCCCACTCATGCACACAGCACCAGAACAATCTTTCAGTCTGGAAAAGCTTCGAAAGGAAGCTCACAACTTCCAAGTCTGACCACCAAGCCAACCAAACAGCTTGCGGCATTCAAGTCTGACCACCGACGCACCATTTCTGCGCGCTGCTTGCTCCTCTTTGCCACCTCCTCGAGATTACCGTATCTGGCCAGCAGGTCACCAGTGATGACCCCAACGCACCATATGGCAAAGGCGTTTGGAGTGTAATAAAGGCAGTTGTGGTCGTTGGCGACCTTCCATGATAGTATGGATGGGGTCTGCGGGAAAAACACATATTTGTCATGCAGTGGTAAGTTTGGGGTGAGCATTTGGGGTGAGCGTTACAAGACACCCGGCTGGGGCCACCTGATGCATTGCACAGCCACGAGTCAGTAGCAATGATCACACACAGGTGCAAGGTATGTCCTTGGATAGAAACTACAGTGTGGACATATTGGCAGGCCATAAGTAACAATATGTACCCAACGGTGTGGCTGCCAGGTAACACAACCACCACGATTGTCATGCCCGGGCAGTCTCTGTTCAACGAAGCAAAACAGAGCTTTCTAAGCCGCCAGCCGAACCAAAAGCGACCTGCCCCTCTAGCAACTCTCCTTTTTGCATCGCTAAGGAGGGGCAGGCCCGATTCTCGGTGCGGACAGCCGGTCATGGTCGGAACCTTCAGGACCTGCCATCCATGCATATAGAGCAGATGATGCCTGTGAACTGGGGCAATGAAATGCCCTGTTCTGCCAGGCTTTTTTTTGCATAGTATCAGAAGGAATCCAACACATTGTTCACGTGTGGGGGCCGCTACTTTGCAGGAATCCTTCATCAGTGGAGGATGTTGCCACATGACCTTTCATCCCTTATGCCAACAGGGACGCAGCACCTCGGCTCCTGCTATACGAAGTACCATGCAGCTGCCGCTCACGCATGCACTGACAGGCGTTGAGGCCCTTTTGCAAATGCGCGTCCAAGGCGGTACAGTTACAGCTGCAGCCTGAGATCAAAACGACCAGATTTCCCAGCGCAATCGCAGGAAATCTGCACACTTTCTCGTGCCCTTGCGGCCAAGAAGCTGAAATGGGACTGACTGGGCCTGAGCTCAAATGGCTCTATCCCGTTTGAGTGTTGTTTTGCCTCTGCCAACGTTTGCATGTCTGAACAGTATGTGGGAAATGGCTCCCACATAATTCCAAAGGACTTGCTTCGGACTCGGGAATTCGCGGCAAACGAATTCTGGGCAAACTCCCCGCATTTGTCACGAATACGTTTGCCACGAACGCCAGAGCCCAAAGCAAGTCATTGACTTGCTAGACATCCGCTTTTCAGGTGTGGGGGCTGCGTTCTTGCACTCATTGACCAAAGCAATCCATACAAACCTCTCTTTTCTGAAACCTGTGTCCAGGGTAACAATGCACCTGCCCTTTTAACCAAATCCAAGTCTCTGTCTCTGCAGGTTTGGAGTCGCTGAGGGCACACTGCTGCACTGTATCTGAGGCCAAGCACCGATTTCAATACCGCGATGTTGGACAGCCAACGCAGGGATATCGCGCGCCCTCTACTTATATTTTGCGTGCCGCACGTGTTGGAATCTGAATGCTGGCGCTACACCAGCTCCTCCAACAACAGGTACACACTCACTGCCCAAGGTTCCACCCCACCAACTGTCACACAAGGCAGACACTGTAGCAGGCACCACTAACACCAGGGACAGGCGGATGCTTTTACCCGCAGGGCTGCAGCCGTGGGATTGCTACTGGCAGGCCACCAAGTCGCGAGTCCGTGTTGGGAGTGCAGGATACACTATTGAGCAACGGCAAGAAATGAACCACACCTGCATTGTTCTTCCGGAAACGAGACCTGGATTTTGGGTTATTTGGTGAACAAATTGTAACATAATGGTAACAGAATGGCAATACACCAGTGATGAAGATGCGCGCTTCATGAGATAAATGAAAATAACAGGATCTCCTTCAATCTGCAAGTAAGTGACTTCAAAGATTTCACCAAATACATCAAAGCCATAGTAGGGCAAAGCCAAATTTCTGGAAGCACAATCGCCAGACCACACACAGCATCTCTACAAAAGAAGAGAAAACGAACAAACAAGTGACTGCATTACTGAGCAGCACTGTGGGAGCAGAAATTCATACTACCACTGTTACAAAGACTTTTCCGTTATCCCGTTTTCTTTTGATATAACTTTTCAAGAGTTATTCAGTTAATCTGTCACCAAATTCGGATTCTTTGGTCGATTTTGGGTTGGTGGGATCTTGATCACATTAGTCATGACCATGCAACAAAATTGTGCCTTTCCATTTCTGCCGGGATCTCAATATCCCATATTTTGGTGCATGCCTTGTCCTGGTGTGTTCGAACCCATTTCCCCAAAATGCTTCAAGAAATTTGTTGCAGGCAACAAGTGAGCATTACTACACCCTTTCAAGAGTTCGCATCATTGAGCTCAAGCACGTTTTACACAAGTTCTTTAACTGTGCTGCATTGTGATACCAGAATCCTCAATTTTCAACGACTGGCCGTGTTGGCCTCTCAGCCCAGGCCGTCATTTGGTTAGGATCACTGTGCACGGTCTTCCAGGCCTTGGTGGACCAACCAGGTTGATGCCCTTGCACAGATCAGGGTTCTCTTGGCCTTTGGCCTCAACATTTGCGCAGTGCTTCTCAACACGCAAAATTCTGCGATAACCCCCCATCCTTTGCGCTTCAAATTTCGCTTGGAATCCAGCCGCGTTTTTCGTGCATACCAAACCACAAATGCATAAATCTCCCCTGGGGATAGCTCGGCTTGATAAACCTCTATGGCAGTGTGAAGATAAACTTGCTGTAGCCCCAACACAGGCAAAAATGTTGCTTCCGATCTTTTGGCCGTGTAAAAAGAATGGCAGTGTTGTTTGTTACGTTGGGAGCTCTATGATTAGCTCTCAATAAGGCGCATCGAAGTTGTTTCGGCCAAATTTTCTGACTCACAGGTTTTGGCCTCCGTTTGGGCCAACTTGACAATGGACGAGACTTTTGCAAAGAGGCAGTATGTTAGCTATGTGCTAATGTTTCTTGATGCTATGCAGTCCTGTGAGAAGCATTACTGAGCATGGCAGAACGCCCGGGATCATAGTGCATTGGACGCGCACATTGGCCCCAACATGCATTGGGTTTCAAACTACTCCTGCGTTTGGTTTGCCTCTTGTGTACCCTAAACCCCAAGCCCACATGTCAAGCTGACCAGGACTTCATGACAAAGACAACGCAATATATATAGTCTCCAAAAAAACGGCCAATGTTGTGGTAAACATGCCACCCAGAAACGATGCAGTGGACAATTTATCCTCCAGCTGTTCCTTCCACCAAAGCATGGTCCAACAATACTCCTTGCCTGGCTGACAGCATTGACAACACGGCTGCGGAGGTACTGGATACGCCATGATGCATGGACCCAGAACTCTGCTCACCTGAGGCAGCGACTGGTCCAGCAAATCGTCCCTCACGATGACGAGGCAGCATCCCGCAGGACCCAAGTTCTTTCCCCCGCTGGCGTAGATCACCCCGTATTTTCTGACGTCAACTGGCCGTGAAAACAGGCTGGAGGTCATGTCTGCTGCCAGGACATGGTTAGGCCCCACATCAGGGTCCTCGTGCATCGCAAGGCCTTGCACCGTCTCGTTGGTGCACACATGCACATATGCCGAGTCGTCTGACAGTTCCCTGCAGCGGGCAGCACATCTTCTCTCAAGGGAAACAATGCTTTCCAGCCCGGTCTTCATTTCCCTTGCAGTACTCCGATCTGCACCGCATTGCAGCTCAATCTGTGGAGAGGGACCTAACATCTCTACCTCGCTCAAACACAAAACAGATTGAGGAAGTCACACAATGCAGGGAAATGCTGGCATGAAGTTTGAATGAGGCCACGATTAACACCTCCAGGTGAGGGGCATCCAGACCCACTCAACACTGTTCTTTGCTGGGAAGGGCCAATCCAACAGCTGAGGGTGGGGGCATATTCCTGTCAAAGGCAGGAAAATACTCACCTGCTGGCTGCCGTCAGTGTTGAATCTGGGTGCTACTGTCCAAATAACCCCAATTCTTGGAACCACTCAAGCTCTTGTGCACAGCCAGTTTACAAGGTGCTCTTGAAATAGTGTTGATACCCAAAAGAACCAGACTGCCCACCAGGTGTCCAGGATCTAACAAGTAGAGGATAAATGGCGAAAATCATCTGCTTTGTAGGTGCAATGACAATGGTCTCTCATGCGATACTTGCAAATGTGCTATCAGCAAATCAAATCGGATTTTGCAGATCGGAAAGTGCAGCTCACCACTCATCAACAGGTGCATAGTATGCATTTCCCTTTGATGTCGTGTCTTCCACAACCCTGACCTCCCCATACTTTGACGCCTCCTTCATCGCTTTTGTGGACCAGTTGCCACCAATAACATAGTCTCCTTTGCCCCCCTTGCCTGCACGAGAATGCCACACTGAAACCACTCATCGAACTGAACATTGTTATTCGCAATCCACAGGGAACAACAGGAGCTGGAGGCACGAGTTGCATACTTAGCTCACCAGCACCTCCAAAAAGAATGCAGCGTATTCAGATTCTCGACTTTTCCTAGCCACAGCACCGTGATCCAAGAAATACGAAAAGTCCAAGGATGGGAGCTTCAACCAAGAACAGCTCCAAGCGCTTACCAAACAGGTTGAGGGGCACAGCGGCGAACTGACCATGAGCTCCACCCTTGCAGCCAAGCAAATAGTTTGCGAGTTAGGCACCCAGTGACACCAACATGGTCAGCAAATGCGCAGGTGGAAACTTCACGACACTTCGTAATTAAAAGAGAATCTGCACACAGAATGAATGACGGCTGGTGCTTGCACCCACGCAGCCAAAGGGCTTAAATACAGTACCTAAAGAAATAGGTCAAGTGAACAAACCAAACAGACCATGTGGAGCAACCAGAAGGATGTCAGCCAGAGTACACATCATCTTGAGCGTGCTTCGCCGTTTGCACGTTGGCGATGCATGAATTCTTATGGCTGTCGTCGCTGACTCAACGATGTGCAGAAAGCAACCATAGCTACCATTTGCTGCAAGTGAGTACACTGCCCCTGACGAAGGAGATAATCCGCCTGTAAGCCCACCCTTATTTTGTGGAATTCGTGAAGCACTCTAACACAGTCTCACACCCAACACGTGAACTTTTTGGCGGAAAGAGCGATGTGTGGGGCCGCCCACGGAATTCGAATACTCAGGGCAGCAATCAAAACGTGGCAGGCTTGAAATCGCAACAGCGATCTGCTCATTGCTGCTGGCATATTAGTTGGCATTGATGGTTGGTGTTAGGTTGACATGTACTGGATTCCGGTTGTTCTTTTTCGTTCTGAGTGTCATCAGGGGCTCGCGCGTGCAGACCACCGCAACAACGATTTTGCTGTGGCTGTCGGACGTGGTCGGATGCAAGCTTGCGGCCAACATCAGTTCGTTGCATGGGGAAGGCATTGTTCCCGCCACACGGTTACTGAAGTCCCCGACATATTAGTAGTTTGGTTTCGAGGTTCAGGGCACACTGCAAAAGCTGCCAAAACACGAGAACGCGCGAGGGAGCAAGCAGTCGGGGGTGACTGGATGCCAACGGCCCTCCCTCTGCCACACTCCGACGGGGGTTGCCACAGCCACAGCGTGTCCACCGCCCCGGCCCGGATGACTAACCGGCAGCTGCCCAGGTGAGCTCCAGTCCCCGCGCTGGACGCCCCACGGCACGGAGTCCAATGGGCGCCGAGCAGCCGGCGGCGCCCGCGCCCCAGCGGGCAGCGCAGGGCCGGCGGCCATCCCAAGATCGTCCCCCGCCCCAAAGCTCAGTGCCCAAAATATCCCCCAGCGAGCCACCATCACCAGCCGCAATTTTCCCCGCCAGCCGCGATCCCACCCCTTGAGGAGCCCAACGGCGCCCCGCAAACCCACCCCAGGACACGAAAAACTTAGAAAGACCTCCCCGGCCTCTGGCCGCGAGGCCCTTGGCCCGGCCGCCGCCCCACCTGGAAGAACAGGATTCGGTAGTTGTCCGGCACGCCCAGTAGGCGCCGCACGTTGTCCGACGTCCGCGCCATCATCTCGTGCACCGGCCCGCCCACGTCCCTGTGGCTCATCTCGTGGATGCCCATCCCACAGCCCTCGTAGTCCAGCAGGTTCTCCTGCACATAGGTCATCGCGCCCGTGTCCAGCATCGCCGGCCCCGCGCTGAAGTTGTGCGCGCGGCACGCCGCCCGCCCCTCCCGATCGGCGCCCTGGCCGGGCGCCCATCCCGCCGCATCCATGTGCGCCCCCTTTCCCATCGCGTGCGCAGGCCCCTTGTTGGCAGGAGGATGCGAAAAAGTCGCCCAGGAGGGGAAATTTTTTCAGGCGATCCCGCAGATGAGTTCCCGATCGTCAAGGGGGGGGGCGTTAGGCCGTGCTGCAATAATCTCGTGGACAGAAAGGGGTTTGCCAGCGCGGGAGAGGCGCTGCAAGAGGCCGGAGGCGTGCTGCTTTTGGGAGCACGCCGGGGGGGGTGCAAAACGGCGGGAGCCTGTCGATCGCTGCCGGCTGCCCCTGTCCCAGGCCCGACATGGGGCGGCGGTACTTAAGGGCTAGCCTGTACGCAGGCGGCGCCAGGCTGTACTTAACGCCGGCTGCGGCCATCGGGCCCCCGGCTGGGGTTTCTGCGGCCGCCTGCGGCGTGAGTCAGGGGTTTGTGCGGGCGGGGCGGCGGTTACTGCACCCGGTGTTGGGGCTGAGGGGCGCCGACGAGGATGCCCACCTCCGGACAGGGGGTGGCGTGTTGGCGGGCTGCGAGGAGCCGGCGTCCGGATTAGAGGGGTCTGGACGCGGCCTGGTCGAGGACGGGAGCCGTCCACCCGCCGCGAGGCGCACGCCGCGGATTCATCGGCGTTGATGGCCGCGGGAGATGGACGTCCGCGGGGCGTGGCTGGCATCGCTCGATCGGACGATCGCGTCGCTGCGGCTGGCGGCAGTCGGGCATGACAAATAGACGTGCGGTGTGTGTTCGAACTTTCACCGGCGCCTGGGATGGGTACGTATCGCGGTGGCGCCCGTCGTCCCAAGTCGTCAAGGAAGTGGCAGTGGGACCCATTGGCCTGGTTGCCCCGTTGCTCGTTTCCTGGCCGCGATACAGGCGGCGTGGACGGCGTTCTCCCAGCAGAACTGGCTGAAATGGTTCAGTTGAATGTTGGCGATGGTGAGGTCTTGGCGTCAGCTGAGGAGGCGCACCGCCGTTCCCGCTTGCGTTGGGCACGGGCGCAACCCAACCTTCGAGGAAGGATTCGAAGTCGCCGTCGGCCTGAGCGAACAGGGAGACGATTCGAGCGCAGGGCAGTGCCGATACGGGATGCGGCCCCATCCAGCCAGTACCAGGGTACCGTGTACCGGTTTGCAGCCTAACTGCGGAATCCAATTTGTGTCCTGCAGACTTTTGCAGGAACCGCGTTTTTTTGGCAATTGGTGTACCACCAACCAGCAACCAAACTACGAAGTGGATAGCAGTTCTAGTAAAAGCACTGACACGTCATATTCTTGCCTGAGGTCCTCAACGGCACATTTCTTTTCGGGTATCCTTACGGCACCCCCTTCGAACCATTGGCAGCCCACAGCACAGGGAAGGGGTCAAGCAAAAAGACGCGAAAGAGCAGCGCGGTCCTCTGGTGAAAACGTCTTTTTGCACATCTTCCCCGTGCTGTGGGTTGCAAATTATCCATGGCACAAGTCATAGACCATGCAGATTGTGCCACAAAGTGAAGAGGTGAGATCGTCAAAACTTGGCAGCTGGATTCAATACAGATAATCACCATCACCTGTTGGGTTAGGCAGTCAACTCTGAAAGCAACAGAACGCATCTGGCCAGATACCTACTCCCAGGGCACAATTACTGTATTCATGCCCGCAGCAGCCAGAATACATTCTTTGGAAGGTGCAAATGGACTTGCCCAGACCTTGCACAACTCCATGAGCAGTCCCAAGATAAGGGAAGGCTGTACGTCCCTGAATGCAGCCATTCTCTTGAATCGCGGACAGGCCCAAAGAAGAGGTTCAGGGTTCCAACATATTCCTCTCGTCGCTGTGGTTGAAACCAGTGGGGACACTCTGCCCACCCTTGCCAGCATTGAAACTAGGCCTCGGCATTACCATGACCCAGGAACAAGAACGTGCCCGGAACGCAGACGCAGTTAGGAACGGTAATTTGAGACTTTGAGCCAGTGCCCCAAAGCATCCAATAAGTGATGTAGTCTTGTTGCTGCTGATGTGGTAGACCATTGCAGTTAGTGCACTACAAACCCCACAAACAAATTATGAGAGGCATCCATCGCGGCAAAAGGATTGCAGCACTTCGGTGGAGTCGCGCCCAGCCAGTGCCCCGGTCATAAGTCCATAAACAAAGTTCACTGTTGGCTTGGCGGGACGATACAAAGCTGGTTACCGTACTTGCAGCTAGGTGATTCTGGCTTCTAAACAAAATTCTTAACTGTCAATCAAACCTGCCTTGAATCTGACCTGACAGTCTCCATAATCCTCCTGGAGAAGCACGAGAAAACAGGCAGGCACCGCGTTTACGCCACACAAGTGAAGTGGACGGATCACTGCTATGCACATGGCCATCCAAGCTCAAGACAAGTGGCAGCGACGGCTTGGGCACAGAAATCCCTCCGCCAACGAGATTCCGAGAAGTTGTCTTGAGTTGGTGACCGGCAAAAGGAGCAAAACATGGCAAATGCCGCGTCGGCGGCTGGGTGGGGGCAATGCGTGCAACCTTTGCACTGAAGTCTATAAGTGCCTTAAACGTAAGGTGACAAGGTGCTTTGGAAACTAGTCACTGGGCCGTTTGGAATCCTGTCGGGCGCTTCCCAATGGAAATGGACTTGAACCTGTTGTGGGTTGGGGCGTTGTGAACGCCCGGTGCGCGAAACAGCCACCGCGGCCCCTGTGGGTGTGGCCCATCGTTCTCCAACTCTGTCCTGATCGCACAAAGCAGCGAAGCTTGACAGCCGATCAGCCGGCCACTGGCCTGTTCTCGAGATTAGCTGGATGCCCTCGCACTTCTCGACCCTATTGACACCCCATCCCTGAACCGCAAAGATGAAAGAACCAACTTGCCGCAGATTGGTCGGCAAAAGTGCGCGCGGAAAAGCGGGCAATTCGCGTCCGCTCACGGGCGTCCCTTTCCGCCACATGCCTTGCAGGCCCCCACGCGGCCACGGAGACTCCCACAGCCCCCTCGCTGCGACCACGTGACAAAACGCCTGCGCCCGGCGGGCTGCCTCGCGCACCTGGACTGCACCCCCTGCAGTCTGACACAGCGCCGCGTTACGCGCCCAGCCAGGGCGAGTTCGAAAGGCCCCTTCCCAAGCCCTGCACCGGGTGAGTTAGTGTGCGCCTGGGTGACCCCCGCCGCCACGTGGCAGAGCCACCCGGTCCATCCATTCCCCCCGCCCCAATTTCCAGAATTTTTGCGGCGCCGCAATTAGAGAAGGGAGTCAGTCCTTTGGGCACGGAGGCAGCCACGCCGCTGGGCTGGCCTGGTCGGTTGCCCCCCCTGGCGCGGTCGAGCAGCGCGACACGCGCAAGCCACTCGACGCCAGGCGCCGTTGCTTTCACGGGCGCCCGATTCCGCTCGCGGCGGATCTTTCTTCTCGCGAAGGGGGCCGGCGGGTGAAGGTCGCCTTGCGCGCTGGTTGCGCGGTGGCGGCGTGGTGGCCTGGCGCCGCGAGCCGGAGCAGAGGGATGATCGGGATGCCGAGGGAGGGCGGGGCGTGCGACGCCGCGGGCCCGAGCGCTGGCGAACAGGTGACTCGTGCGGCGCGCCGGCGGGTCCCATCGACTTTGTTGTGCAGGGGTGCGCTTGTTCCGGCGAGGCCGCGTCGACGAGCCTCGCCCCTTGCCGGGGCGGGGTACTGGATCTACCCACGGCTTTGGCTGAATGAGTTACGACAGGGGAAGGGACTCGCAGGGGGATGGCTTGCGCTTGGTCGTTTTTGGGGACGTGGGAGCCGCGTTGGGCGGTCGCGGTTGGCGGTGCCCGGCCGGGCCATTGGGGTCGGATGGCGGAAGCCAGCCGATAACGGGGCGGATTCGATTGCGGGCCGCGCGGCGAGGGCCGCGGCGGTGCGCCCCTTGTCACGAGGGGGGAATGCGCTGGTGGCGGGCTCCAATCCGGCCGGGGTGCCGTGTTTTGGTTCGAGTGCTTTCTGCGCAGGGGCTGGGTGTGAGGGGGGGCTCCCGAAGCGTGGCTGACCGCGGCGCCTGGCACGTTGCGCCGTCAGTGCGCGCCGCGGCTGGATGCTTGCAGTGGCGCGGACGCCTCGGATCGGGCTTGAAAGGCCGCTCTTGGGCTGTAGGCCACCGAACCGTGGCGGTGGGTGGCAGGGTGTTTGAGGGGAACTGTGTGGGATGCCGGTGCGGCCGGTCTGCGCTGCGCCCGGGGAGCCGTAAGGGGGCAGCGTTGCCGGGAGGTGCGGGGGCCGTGGCGCGTCGCCGCGGGAGTAATTCCGACAGTGCGGAACGCAGGGTTTCTGCAATGGGATCCTCCGTTGGTTTGGTGGGTTGGGGTTGGGGGACGCGGTTGGCCTGCGGCGACGGGCCGTCCGTTGGTCGGCGTCGTTCCGGCGCTGGCCTGGCGCCCTAGGCACTTCTTCTCACGCATCGTGCGCCCCACGTTTTGTGCATGGGCAGCATTGCTAGTTTTGGGTGGGCTTTGGGTGTGTGTGGACTGCTCGTTGGTGCGCGACTGTGGACGCACGCGCCCTGCCCATGGCGGCTTCCGCGCTTCAGGAGCCATCCCGCGGGCCGCGCGCCAGCCGTGCAGGCTCTGACTCGCGTTGTGGTGCGAACAGAGGGCCGACGGCGCCATGGCCGCCGCTGAACAGATTCTGGCGGGCTCCACGCAGCCCCCGATGTACTTCCCCCCCGCAAACGCCTCGGTGCTGCAGTACCCGGAGGGCTTCGGCAAGGACGAAGCGGCCGTGGACGGATTGTCTCGCAGCTTGAGCTGCTTAGGACTGACGGGACGCATCTCTGAAGAGTACATGGGTACGGATGGGCATTGCCGAGTGTGGGACGGAATTGTCTCAACTTTTCACAAACTGTCTCGTCTCTTCTTGTTGCCGCACGTAGGTTTCCTCCCACTGCCACCTGACCCAGACTGTATGCTCTCTGTGGCCTTGGCCTGCAACCTGCTTGAATTTGTGTCTTGGTGCTGCAGCAACAGGTCGGCTTTTGAATGTCAGTGGGTGGAACGAAAAGCTTTGGGGCAGCCTTGGACAAACATGCATCGGCATGGTGGTTTTGATCTGGTGCTGAATTGTAAATAGGCACTTGCCTTGTATACTGCAGGACGTATTGATGAAGAGCCCACACCTACACCTGCATACAACACTAAGTCGCTACATTCAAGGTGGGGTCACCATTTCCATGCAGCCAAGATCGTGCCTTGCTTCCAAGCTGCCATCTTGCTTGCATCACTTGTAGGCAGCCCACCAGCCAAGCAGCGCAGCATCTGACGGTGCTTCTGCACAACACTCTTGAGAGTTTTTGCTCTGAAGCATCCTTGCCTCTGCAGCAAGCACCGCTGTGGCAGTCTGTCCAAATTGTGCGTTTGCGGCAGGAATTGCTGTGATTGTCTGTGTCCAAATCGTGCTGCTTATCTGGTGGCAGGTCAGCCACCGACCTGCCCTCTCTTGCTACTGTAGAGGAAGACGTGTTCAGCATGGGGCTTGAGCAGGAAAAGGAGGGTGCAAGGCAGTGGGACAGCTCTGGTGCTGTAGAGTCTCCTGGAAGCTCAGGAGACAGAACCTCACAATTAAAGATCAGCGTTCATCCTTCCCGCACACTCATTTGCAGCAACATTAGCAGCACCATGTCAGATGAGTATCTCAAGGCTCTCTTTCAGGTGGGAATGGACGAGTGGCTGGTCATTGCACCACATCTGCACTGGACTGGATGTTGCGTCCAACAACTTGTTGTGTGGAATGTCAACTGCAAGTTAGCTAGGCATTGTACCCACAGTTCCACCCGGAGACATAGGCGCATATGGAACAGTTTGTTATCAGCAGCGTCCATTGCCAACAACTTGCTGCTTGCTTATAACTCTTTGGCAACCCGGAAAGATGCTTGAATATGTGAAAATATGAATGTTCGTGTCAAGGTTGTCAACACATTTTGACTCTGTGCAAGCCTCATAATATCTGTATGCTTGCAGACTTTCGGCGATGTCCAGACACTAAGGACAGAATACAGATCCCATGGCATAGTGGTTGTTTCCTTTTTCGACTTGAGGGCCGCCTTCAATGCCAAGCGAGAGCTTCAGGGTCGAACACTTGCAGATCAGGCTTTGCAAGTCCAGTTCTCTGCTATGGGGAGCTCTTTCGGGAACTTTGGGGAGGTGAGATTCCGGATTGGGCATTCCTCCCCTTGCTCACTGAATTTCCAATGCTGCCTGGTCGTTTTGAAAGGAGTTTAGGTGTGCAGACCAGCAGATCTGAAGTGCCTAGAAGATGATGTCCTGTGCACTGTGCACTATCGCCCATCCCTCAAGTCACCACCACTAATATATGTGCTGATGAGTGAACTATCGGTGCATGTGTTTTCCTTGCGCAGGGCACCATTCTCATATTCAACTGCGACCCGCACCTCGACTGCCAGGAACTTGCCCGGATTTTCTCTATGTATGGAGATGTGAAGCGCATCCAGGAGGTGCCAGACAAGAAGAACCACAAGCTGATCGAGTTCTATGACATCCGTCGTGCAAACTTGGCAATGCAGGCCATAAATCGGGCTGTCGTAGCTGGATCTCAGACTCGGCCAGATGGTCAGGTGGAGGGTGCTGTTCCCATGCAGCAGGCCGCCAATGTGCAAGGACTGGCGAACGGGGGCTCTGGGGATCTGTTGGTAAGATCTTTGACCCAACGCAAACACATGATGGCATGGGCGATCTTTTCTTGCCTTGAACGTGTGTTTTGTATGCTATTGTTGAATCGTGCTTCAGCTGTCGCACAAGTGCATGTGCCCTAGCAAACAACACTTTGAACGCAATGTAGTTTTTTAAGTTGCATGTGTACGATGCAATTAGAAATTGAGCGCCCATGGCAGAGTTTCAGAACCCTATGCTGATCGTCGCACCTGGCTCCAGCGGTTGTGACCAGCAGCCCTGTGTATTCTGCGCGACCTGTCCATGCCCGTGGCTACTGATCGTTTGTCGATGGATCCTCCAGGATCAGCCCACGGCACACAGCTGGGACGGTTCATCAAGAATGAAGTCCCTGCTGGCAATGGGCACTGTTCAAAATGCCGAGGATTTCTTTGGCACGGGAGTGGCCCAGGGATCCCCCTCCACCCAGCCCAGTACCTTTCTGGGGTCGGCTGTGGGGACTTCCAGCATGGTAAAATCCAACAGCGCCCTGGCGCTGCAGGACATGGCCTCTTCATCCTCGATGGGCGCCTTGAAGGTTCCCCCTGTGCCACAGCTGGCCGGCGGCGCACTACCCCTCACAGCCCAGCTGGCCAAGGGCCTGCGGATCTCAGACAGTGCTTCCAGCCTGGGCAGCAGGCTATATGGCCGGCAGCCCGCTCTTATGACGAATTTGGGTGGAGCGGCAGCTACACCCATGGGAGGTATGCCTGGTGTGGCAGAAGGGCGCGTGCTGGATGCCCAGCTGAAGGGGTTTGCGCCAAAAGGCCTGCCTGGTCCTGGCTTGGTCCCAGGTTACATGCACCAAGCAGGTCATGGGCCCCAGCCGTCTCCTGAGGTCTTGCAGGCTGCGGGGTTGCCGCCCGGTCTGCTGAACAACCCCAATGCTGCTCATCTGTTGGGGCAGCACATGGGAGCGCGGACTGCCCTCTCCAACAGCACCAGTGTGGGCTCTGGACTGGACATCTATGGGCAGCAGTCTGCACTGAGCAGTGCGATCTCAGGGCTGCAGCAGGGTGGGTACTTGGGCTCTCCGAGTGCGGCCCAGCAGGCTATGGGCAGGGGTGCGCCTCCTGTGGCTGCCAACCCTCCAGTGTGGGGTCAGCCTGGTGCCCATCTCCCGAGCGCCCAGGGCCTTGCGCCTCAGACGGCAACGAATGCAAACCTGTATGAAACGATCTCCAAGCTGCAGCAGGCAGGCGTGGCCACAGGAAGCATTCCTGGGCTGCTGGCGAATGCCGGAATGGGCTCTCAGTCCCCCAACCCGTACCTCCAGGCAGCGATCACCGCGAATGCTGCACAGCTTCTGCACCAGGCGATTGGGGGCGGGACACTACCTGGCCTGATGAACGCGGCTGGGTCCAGCGGTGTGGACTTGTCTGGCCTCTCAAAGAGTGCAAGTTCTCCGGCTTTGAACTTGTCCCAGGAGGAGTCTCGTGAGCAGCACCGCGACCACAGGTCAGGCGGACGCCTTAGCCGAAGGAACGTGGATCCAGTGCTGGAAGCAGAGCGGCGTGTGCAGCAGCAGCGCCTGTACGCCTTAGACATTGAGCGCGTGAATTTGGGGGAGGACAAGCGGACCACCCTTATGATCAAGAACATACCCAACAAGTACACGCAGAAGATGCTGCTGGCGTCGGTGGACGAGACGCTGAAAGGCAAGTACGACTTCTTCTACCTCCCCATCGACTTCAAGAACAAATGCAATGTTGGCTACGGGTTCATCAACATGATGACGCCCAAGGACATCATTCCTGTGTTCGAGCGCTTCCACAACAAGAAGTGGGAGCGATTCAACAGCGAGAAGGTGTGTTGCATAACTTACGCTCGCATCCAGGGCAAGGCTGCCCTTGTAAACCACTTTCAGAACTCCAGTTTGATGCACGAGGACAAGAAACACCGCCCCGTCCTTTTCACAAGCGACGGACCAACACAGGGTGACCCAGAGCCATTCCCGGTGGGTCCGAACGTCCGCCCTCGTATAACGTTCAAGGAGCGGGATTTTCGTTCAAGGGAGAAGGGCGGATATTGGGGCTGAGAATTAGGGCGCATCGGGCTCTGATGGGCGCCTTCATTTTTCTCGTGGCCATGACCTGACAGCTCGCCCCGACCTCACAGTGGCGGCAAGTCAGCAGCAGGGAGCTAGTGTTGGCTGCATTTTGTTGTTGGTCGTTGGGGCTATTTTCCTCTTGTGTACAGGTCGGTGCCTGTGACAGGCCACCGCGTTTTCTTGGGAGGAGCACGGCAGGTTGGTGAACTTTTTTCTGGCGAGTCCATGCTTATGTGCACATACAGTTTGGTGGGTTCAGGAGGAGGCAACGGCGGTTGCTTTTCAGTAACCGGGCGTTTATTTTGCGAGGGTTTGGGAACAAACGAGGTGAAGGTCATCGGGGGCACCCCTGTGCGGTTGCCCTTGTCTTCAACAAGTGGCCGTTGCCGTGCAGGCTGTAGTAATGAATGATGGCGAGGGAAGTGTCGCGGGCAGTTGCCTCTTTCCTGGGTTGGGTTCCAGGCCTGCGGGAAAGCAAGCCCTCCAGCCGCTCGCTGCATCGGTTCTTGCCTGATGGGGTGCATTGAATTCCTTGATTTCATGGTTTGGGTGCGGCGAAGCCCTTCTCGTGGTTGGCATCTTTTGTGCATAGTATGCAAAGGGCGGGTCAGTGCTGCAGGGCCGGGTGGGTGGGCGTGAGAAACCGAGACTTAGGCGCTGTGGCGAGCTCAGGCGGCACCAAAGACGCGCTGCAGCACGGGGCGAGCCTGCAGCGCATTGTTCGATGTCGACCGGCCGGAGATCCGGAACTTAGCAGAGATGGCGTCGCACCGTGCCATTGGGGGTTGTCGATGGTGCTAGCGAAAGTCGACCAAGGCGCCATGAGGATCTGAATAAAGGAACAGCCGTCGAGTGTCGCTCTCCCAGAGCATGGGTATTGGGTTTGGAAGTGCTGCACTGCGGTTTGGGGCGACAGGTGTTTGCCAGGGCGGGGGCAGTTCCGGCGCCTCGTGTAGAACATAGGAGTAGGGATCGGGTGGGGGCGTGTATGTGAGTGGTCACCCTTTTTGTGAATGCCGATTCTGGGGTCCCACACTTGCGGGCGCCGTTTTACTTGGCGCGAGTGCATGCCCATTGTGGTGCAATAATGCGTATGCGGTGTGTGGCCGTTGAGTGGGCATGGAAGGAGGGTGCAGGCGTTGAATCGAAGCAGCGCCTGCAGTGTGATACGATGTGATGTTGTGCGATATGATACGAATCGATACGCCTGGATGGGGAGGTCAGAGGGTGTGTACTCACAGCTGTGAGTTTGTCTGTTGTTTGCATGTGTGTGTATACATGTATGATTAGATATTTTTTTGGCGGAATTTTGATTTTGGAGTGTGCAAGGTTGTCCAATGCGCCGGCGAGTTGTTCCCTTTTGTTGACACTGTTGAGGCGCATGGTAGGGTCTCGTAGAGTTAGGGACTACAACCGTTGATCTCCAGGGCGTGACTGCACCCTTGCCGGCTGGTTTCTTCTATGTTGGGTTGGCACTTCGGCAATGGGCTGGGCCCTGTCTCAGTGCCTATGTTGGACTCTTTTTGGACGTTGAACTGCATGTCAGGACGTTTCTGAAAATGTGCCCTGCGCGCGGCACGCACGAAAGAACGGCGCCCACGTGCGCTGTGGCTGAGCCGAGGCACATTGTATTGCGCGTTGCAAGATGCAACATTGCCACGGAACACTGCACTCAAATGCTAGCCACGCATACGAGTTCGTGAGTACGAAGCCTTCCCAAAGAGGACGCCGACGTTTGGTTGTGCGGAACGAAGTCTCAACAGATGTGTGTGCGGATGGTGATCTGTGTTGTTGCATCATCTGTAAAAGGCCGAGTTTGACACCCGCTTTGCTCCGCGCACCATCCCTGATTGTCCTGGCAATCTGCGATGGGGAATCACTGGGCGTTGCACATTTGGGACGGCTCTGTTTTGAACGTGCAGGCAGTGCACACTTTGTCATGTTCAGCAAACCCTGTCAACGTCACCCTTCATTGCCACATTGCCAGCACATCAGAGCTTTGTCTTTCGTATGGTCCACGTGCATGGTTGCGCACTGGTGTTTGGCCGCGACCGCCTGGCCTGCATTGCCACCGTTTACGTTGGAAACGACCGGCACTAGAGGCGTCCCATGCATGGACGGTGTGTGCAGCGCATAGAGGGTCGACAAACCGTGAACCCTGGCGTTATGCAGTTTGCCGCGCATGGAGAACTCCACCATGGGAGCTACCAAGACAGCTACAATGCCCACATTCATGAGCGATGAGAGCGTCATTCACCCCAAACCCATGGTGAGTAGAAACGCGACATCCAACACAGCCGTTGGGGCTGCGCTAATACTCAAAAGCCTGTTCAATAGAAAAATCGCACCGCGCAAAGGCCAGTTACAGCACGGCCCAACGCTGCGCCTGCAACTCAACCATCGCCCTGCGGCCCGCCCGCCTCGTCGCCCGTCCTTCACGCCCCGCAAACAATCCCTTCAATTCACATTCAATCGTTTTTGCGACCTGCCACGCCCCCAGGCGCCTTTCCTCGCCACGCAGCCCACACCCAGCACCACAGCGCAAACTTCCACGAGTCCCGGGCCTCGGGAAGATCCATCCCAAAATGCATTCATCCCACGCGTCGGCTCGTTCGCGGCTTCCCTGCACCTTCCCCGCCCAATGCAACCATCAGCCCACTGGCATCCACACCCAGATCCCCAACATGGCAACCATAAACAGGACCTCCATCCACGCAGTTCATCTCCTGGTCTCCTTCCAAACCTTCCCGCCGGCTTCCATGCCCCGCCCCCCCAAGCACAGGCTCGACCGCGCCCTGCCCAGCGCCCTCCTGAGCCTCCTAACCACGCCACCCGCCGCCCGGCCCTCTCCACCGTCCCCTCCCCCCGCCCTCTCGTCCCAGCCACCCTCCGCAATCATAAACCCGCCCTCCGCCATCGACCGTCCGTCGATAGCGGACCCGGCCCTCCCGTCTGTCGACAGCGAACCCCTGCCGATGCCGGACCTCCCAAATCGACTCGATCGCCCGTCTCCCATTGATTGCGATCGCCCGTCCGCTGTCCCGGCCACGGTCTCGGGCGCCGTCCCGGCGCTCGATGGGCTCAGCGGCCGGCTCCCGCGCGGCCGGCCGTCGATCCAATCCTCCACGATCGGCGCGGGCGGCGGCGAGGCCCGGCCCCATGGGTCCTCGGAGATGCGGATGCGTGGCAGCGGCTCGCCGGCGCCCATCTCGAAGGCCGACCGCCGCGGCGGCCCGTCGTCGGGGGCCGCGGCCGGGCCTAAGGGCTCCTCCAGCGGAACGAGCATCCGTAGGGGCACCTTGCCCCTGTTCATGTGCCCGGTGAGCAGCAGTCTGGCGGGTCTGACCCGATGACTAAGTGACGCCGATTAGCGAGCCCGCGCACCGGAGCTTGCGGCACGTCCCCGGCGCACACATGTCCGGGCGCCGGCGGGCCCGATACGACGGCACCTTGGCCCCAGGCCCAGTACCTCCGGCGCCGATCCAAACTGACGAAGTCCGCAACTGAAGGCCGTGGCTGAAGGCCGCCCGTGGGGACTGTGTCTCCGCGCAGGGGCGCAAACCCCCCCCCCCCCGGTGGCGTCGGAGAGCGTCGGTGGGCGACGGGCCTCAGCCGGGAGGATCTGGGAGCTCGGGACCACGCGCGGGCGGCCCGCCACCTCGAGCGGCAATGGGAAGGTCGATGAGGGCAGCGAGGCGCACACGGCGTCCGCCTCGCGCTTCTACTGCTCGGAGCAGAGGCACCACTAGGTGCGGCGGCCTCTGTTCGATCGCCTCAGGGACTCCCCAGCCCCTGGCCGCTCACTGGCGCGAGTGGCCAACCCGCCAAGAGCACAGATTGCGGCCTTGAGCGGCCACGCCCGGCCCCGGAGGCGCGAAATCAGACCTCCCGGCCGCCCTTCGGCGAGTGCCGCCCCACCTGGCGATCTCGAATCCGCACCCCGCACGTGTCCGCAGGACCGTGGATCGCGCCTCGCGGCCAACCTGCAGTCCCGGGGCCCTTGGCGCGAGGGGAGGCAGCCTCGCCGGATTGCCAGAGCCCGCGCGGTGGCCGTGGGGCGGGCCAGCAGCCGTCTCCCAGCCCAGCTGATGCTGCCGGCAAACCTTGTGGTGTGCCCACGGCGGGCCCCGGCTCACCGCAAATAGCGACCGTCGGATGGGGATGCAACTAATGAGCCAGTCGAACCCAGCCATCGTCCGTTTTTACACCCGCGTGCCGCCCTGGTCGCGCCACGTCCGACGAACCGACCCGGGGTTGACGTTACTGTACCCGGCGAAGCCGTGGGCGCACCGGTCGCGCCGTCCCGTTGTACGTTGCCGGGCGGGCAGGGGGCACGGCGCTGCAGCGAACCGTTAGAATTGCCACGTCCCCTCTTCCAAGGTGCGGAAGACGATGACATGCTGACTCCGTGCAAGTTGGTCAGGGCAAATGACAGCACCATCCACACCCTGGGAATGGGAAAGGGGAAGGGGATGCTGCCTGGTGGTGCTTTGCGGTGTACCCTGCGGTCCAAACCCACGCACTCCAGCCAAGGGGGCCCCCAATGTGAAGGGACGCTGCCCGTTAAGCGGTCCGCTGACGCGACATGCAATTGCTGTTACACAATGTCATGAACAACAACACCTCACGCACACCAGCCAACATTCATCCATTTCTGTAGGGTCATTCGTCGCCAACAAAGCCCATACCTTTTTTCCTCCTCTACAGCGCGCCACCCAGCAGCACGGCTCGGTTCATGCTCGCAGGGCGCGCCCGCCACCCAGTCAGCTGGCCACAACCCTACTGTCAGCCTCAACCCAACCCCAGCAACACAAATGATAACCTGTGGCTCCAACAATCGTTATCAAAAAAAATACGCACCAGAATACCAGGCTGGCCGCTAATGGGTCCACAAACACCCAACGCGCGTCGGCGTGCACAGTCTTGGAAGATGCGCTTCGGCACACTAGTATGGAAGTGTTTCCTCTCGTTCACTCTTGCGTCCCCTGACGTCATCCCTGTGCCCCAAAGATCCACGACCCGATTGTGAACGTGCCCTGCTGCTTCTCCAGCAAGCACATTGGGAGGGACCCACAGCGCATCTCTGGGCGCCCACCCCCTATCCCCAGTGCCAGACCCGCTGCACGCCCAATCGCGCAGGCACAGTCCTGGCAAGGTCCTCTCCACACGCTTGTAAGATATCTTCTCGATGGCACCGTGCCAGCCATCGGCACCACCTTGGTGCCCAAAGGAACCTTAGCTGAACCACCCAACCACATTATCGCAAATCAAGACCACCCCGGTGCCCAAAGCGCAAACGCAGGTGCACTCAACGCACCCCCCAATGAATGAATCACTCAAAGCGGCACATCTTGCATCCCCCTTCTGCACTCAGGGAAGAAAATAAATCTGGTGTGCAGAGGGGGGCCGGCAGCCCGTGGCACCATCGCCAACTCCCCAATGCACATGCGTATCTCGTCTCGCAACACGACCGACTTCAGGGGCGGTGCTTCCCGTTCTGCCGCCCCCGCGCACATCTGTCGAGTCGATCGTAAGAATGTTCTGGACCCGCTCAGCAAGCGACGGGCACGCCCCAGTTCTGCCTCTTCAGCAGACCCTCCACGACCTCCTTCTCGGCGCTCTTGTGTGCGCGCACATGGTTCTTCATCCACTTGTGCTCAAGGGCCTGTTCGACGGTCATTCTGTGGTTGTGGTTTTTCACCAACAACTGCTTCAGGAAGTCGAGGCACTCGGGTGAGACGCCCTTAAGTTCCTCACACCCAAAGTCCGCCTCCTTGAACATCAGGGCCTTGAGGATGTCCCGTTCGGAACGCATTCTGTGCTCTTCTTTCTTGGTGAAAAACGGCAGCCGGCCGGCAAGCAGCTCGTACACCAACACCCCTGTGCTCCACACGTCCGCCTCGAGGTGGTAGGTCTGGGGGGACAGCGTCGCCAAACAAGGTAAGCATGCCATAAATTCACCACAGGGACAGCCACAGATTGCACAAACGCAAAAACCAGACCCTGACCGCATTCCAAAGAACTCCTGGAGCCCAGCAGGACACCCCGATTCAAACTGAGGGTTGACAAGGCGGTGCCTCGTCGTATTGGATGGCTGCAACCTGGATGGATTCCGGCCAAGAAAACAGCGCCTTGTCACAGCGAAGAAGAGGGCGCGCAACGCACACCACACACGGCGTGGAGCCATCGCAACGTGCGCTGCCCACCTGGCCAAACACCTCTGGAGCCCAGTGGCTGGGCGTCCCGAGCTTCTGCTGAATTCGACCCTTTCCGCAGTTCTGGCTGCAACCGAAGTCCACGGCCTTCAGCCACCCTCGCGGCAGGAAGTTCATGCCCCTCTTGAACAGCTGGTAGCTGAGCTTGTTCGCGATGACGAAGTTTGCGGGCTTCACGTCGCCGTGCACGATTCGCGCCTCGTGGAACTCGCGCAGCAGCAGGAGCACTTGGTGCGCCACCATGGCAGCCTGAGACTCGTTCAGCGGGCCATTATCCTGCAACAGCGCTTCCCTCAGTCCCTGCAACTGAGGTTCTCCCACCCAACAAGAAGGAACGCGCACGCCGCCATGGCCCATCGTCCAGACCCCCCCGAGGAAATCCGCGCATCGAGGGCAGACAGGCGGGGCTGGGCGGGGCTGGAGGTGCCGCCTTGAGCCTCCCCAGCCGCGTTGCGGCGGCATTCGATTCTTGGATGGGCACCGATGCCACTCGGACGCACGAACGCTCACGGTACAAAGATCTCACTCATTCGCAAATGGGCATTCCTCGAGCCCCCGCCCTCCGGGGGATTGGCAAGCCGAACACAAACTTCCGGCTAGCCTGGCCAGTTTCGCCGCGCGACCGTCAGATGACGGCCAGCTAAGGTCCTCCCACCCGGGCGAACGCAGCCGCACGCCGGGATCCAACTAACGCCAGTGCAACAAATCCGTCCCAAAGATCGCGCACGCGGCACGCGCGGGCTCCCGACCTTGACGTAGTCCCTCAGGTCGCCGCCGCTGCAGAGCTCCATCACGATGTGCAGCTTGTCCCCCTCCTCCACTGTGTCGTAGAACTGCGCCACCATCTTGTTGTCCGTCAGCCGCTTCAGCATCGCCACCTCCAGCGCCACCCGCTGCGGGCTGCACCGCACGCCGCGCATGTTGATTGTCTTCACCGCCACCTGCCGCCCCGTGGCCCGCTCCGTGGCCTTGAACACCTCACCGTACGTGCCCACGCCCAGCTTGTCCCCCACCTCGTACGCCGCCGCGAAGGCATTCTCCGGCCGCGCCCGCTCGCCCGAGATCTGCGCCGCGGAGATGATGTTCCCCTCCAGGCTCTGCGCCTCGTAGCGCGGCTGGGCGAACGCCTCAGCCGGAGCGGACCGCGTCCGGGCGAGCATCGCCGATTCCTTGCCCGCCGCATTGCCCCGGCCCATGGCCCTCCTCGGCACCTCCATGATTTGGCGCAGCGGGATCTCCCCAAGGCGGCTGGCTTCCTCCACGATCGCAGCATCCAGCTCGGCCGGCCGGGTCAGCTCGCGCGACAGCCGCGGCGAGGGGGCCGCCCGAGGGCTGGCGGCAACACGCGGCAGCCGCGCGCTCAGCCGCCCAATCCCCCGCGGTGTGCCGCAGAGCGCCGATCCGTCCAGCGAGGCCCCCATGCGCCGGATCGGCCTGCAGGGCCGCGCGCCCGGCGACTCGTCCATGGAGACGCGCGGCCCGCGCGCCTCCTGGCACCCGGACCCGTCGGTCGCCGGAAAGGCGCCGGACAAGTTTCGGCACCCCGACATTTTCTCCCAGGCAGTGCAATTCGCACAATGCAGTCAAATCGCCGTCCGCCCAGATACCCACGTATCCCCCCGCGCCGACCCTGAATCTGGATTCACCCTGTAGCAGCCCCGGGCGCCGTCCACCGTCCGGCCTGCCCCGCTCTCCCCGCCGCCACCGGCGCCAGTCCCCGCCGCAGCCGCAGAAACGCCGATGACCCCGGGGCGATTCGCGGCCGCCTCACGGCCAGGGACCTCCACGGGGGGAATTCGCTCCGGGCTCCCCAAAACGCCGCGGCCCGTCCGAGCCCTCCTTCGCTAGGCGGCACTCCGCCGCCTGCCGCGCCCCGGTCCTCTCGCTCCCTGATGGCCCCGCGAGGCCCAACCAAAGCCGGTGAATGCTGGGGGGCTCCGCTAATATGGCCGCTGCCCCCGCCGCACGCTGCCCGCCGCTGAAGGCGTGCCCTCCTGGTCGCCGCACGTCAGCAATCAAGGCCCGAGATTCGGCACAGGTGGAGGGCCGACCTGGAGCCAGCCAGCACGTCAGGGGGGGGGATTGGAGGGCCGAAGTACTGGGCCGGGCAATCTCGCAGGGAAAAGGGTGATCGCGGGTTGACGCGATGCGCGGGATATGCCAGGTTCTTGGACAGGCGCACAGATATTTGCAGCCGCCCGTATCCCCCGACCGGTGCCGTGTTGGTTCTCTTTTGTTCACGAGCACATTACATTCGACAACGCACGCATTACCCGCCAGGGTGCGGTCGTAAACGTTGCGTGCTACGGCAGGTGTGCCTGTGAGCGTAGTGAACATTACGTAATGAGCAGCATGATGAGGACAAGGAACGGGGGTGGCCGTCAGCTTCGCTGTTGTGTCTGAGAGGAGCTTCGTGATGATTGGTTCCTTGAAGTCCAGGGTGAGCGAAATTTGAATAGTGCAGCGTTCGGCACGAACGGCCCAATTTGTTGGGCAATGCAACACCCGTTCAGCGGCCAAGCATATTTGCGATACGCGGCCCTCGCGCAACAGTGCACCACCAGCAGCGGACGCTGTCCGCACGCACCTAGCCCCAACGCCCAACAGATCTGTAGGGTCTGTTGCGTCTCTAGAGCCAGCGGCTGCGGGACGAAGAGTGCCATGGGCTATTGGTCACAGATTTGTCGCGGAACTGTCACAGATCCTACACAATGCACGAGGCCTCCCGAAGATCGGGCTGCGAGGCATGTCTCACACGGCAGTCCCAGGTGAAGGGGTGGTGGCATCGCGGCTCCTAATAGTCTTCGCGGCTGGAAACGAACCCGACAACGATCCGCCTGCAGGCTGGGTGGGAGAGTCGAATCGAGGGGTGGGAATAGCCCCATGAGCAGGGGATAGTGGGGTGCCTCGAGGGTTGCCGTCGGGCCATGGAGCACCGCGATGTTCGGCACACCATTTTACACAGCGGCAGCCAGGACACATGCAGCCCGCAATGGCCGGCGGGGTGTCTGCCCATTTAAAGAAAGCCAAACGATCGCCACTTCAACTTTTCTCGTCCCACTTGTGCGCCCCTCAT
>CAJHUC010001648.1:0-46628 GCA_905146915.1 Ostreobium quekettii
TGCCATACGATGTCGCGCTATGCACGACGATCTGTACGTGGAGTCCTGAATGGCTCACTGGAGACACGGACACTGGCCCACCGAACCCCTTGACTGCCAGGTTTCACCGAAAACGCGACATACACCATGGGGTCCCCTGAAGCAACCACCTTCGGCAACGCATCGGGCAAGTTCCATGCAATCGAAATGACGGGCGGCGAAAGCAGCTCACTGCAGCTCCAGCAGTTGCATTCTCCGCACCAGTACTGGGCATCTCCATTGTTAACGAAGAAGCAGGTCCATTGTCAACGAAGGAGTTCCTGCCTGAAGGTGCCAAGGGGTGGAGCTCAGAGGGCAATCGCATGGAGCGCATGACAGGACAGGGACACGTTGAGTACTCCAGGCGTGCTGCTACAAGAACTGTGCAACAGATGCTAGTCCCACCCTCAGGTGAAGAACAACCAGAGTCGTGCAAATAGCAAGCATACAATCTTCCGCTATCTAGATTTCTGTGGGCTCCACTCCTACTCTTCCGTCAGGGCACAGGGTTGTCCAATTGGGAACGCAGATACGCCTTGGCGATATCTCACCCACAAGCGATTCGGTGTCAGCATCATCGGGCACCCATCTCGTATTTTTCGCGTCCTGCTGAATCTTTTGTGGCAGAAACTGGCAATGTCTGCGCCTCAAAATCCCTAACGAACGCGCCTCATCACCTGGCTGACAAACTTGTCAGCACATATGGGCCCTTATCTGTTCGTCGAGTCTTGTGCATGAACACACAACCACCAACACATATTATCCTGCAACAGAGATTGCCCCAGGATTCCCAGATTGCAACGGTACCCAGCCACGAATTCACATCTCCATCTCCAGCGCTGCTTGGATGATGACGATTACATCGATTGATGGGAATGACTGTAGCAGCTTAATGTTCTTTGAGAAGTCGCCATCCAGAAGCTCGCTCCTGACATGCATGAGCATGGCAACACATGCTGCAGCCAAAACAAAAACTCACTAACAACCTGTTGTAGTGCTGTGCCATGCACGCTGCTCAATGGAACTTAGAGCATGCAGAGAACAATGGGCATGGACAGCAACACACATGGCTTGACAAGGAGCATGTGGAAAAATTGCACAAGCTAGAATAACAATCGGCATCCACGTGCACATCTGACACCCAGCAACAGGCAATGCGGCTCACCCTTCAGGAGGAAGTCCAGGCGGCTACCAGGAGCAGCAATGAGCGTGTCCCACAGCCGCAGGACGTCAGCAAAATTGAACTCCTGCGTCAGAAGAAGGGTAATCCAGCGAAACGAGTAGTATTGAGGATCCACCTGGCAGATGAAACAAACATGTCAGAAGACCCAAGAAGCAACAAGCGAGGATGCGAGACTACACAGGCGATCATGCAGGCACGAGAGTCAGCCTTAATTCATAGTATCTGGTGCACATCCACTGCTTGCAGGGCTGCGCATAAGGGAACCACATGCACATACACAGCATATGCACTACTGACAACCAGGCACGTCCCCAACGCCCCTTCTTTACAATCCCCGCGAGTGCATTGTGGCACAGCATTGAGGGTGAACATCAGCAATGTCCATTTTGCCAGCCACTGAGCCTTGCTGCCAGCAACCAGTCGGCACGCTAAAAGTCCCCAATTCGTCTACAGGCCTTGCTCGCCTTTAGGGGCTCTTGTAATGATCTGAGTCCAATCCCATGCTGCGGCCAGCACCAGCACCTTTGATTCATATTCCAGGTGCCTCCAAAGCTCCTCGTCGTTCCTCTTTAGGAGTTGAGAAAACCTCTGAATGGTAGCCTTAATCCCAATCTGGCTGTTGTCCTGCCAACACCAACGTGTTAAAAAGGGCTACCAGAAGTATGCTGCGAATGCAAGGCATTTGACGCACAGTATGAACGCTCATTGTTAGCGTTAATGAGAATGATCAGATCCAGCAGACATAGTGTCCACATGCAGGTTAATTCACTGCTCAACATATGCATGTTCTACCCCAAGCAGGTGGATGCGGCAAACATTAGTAGCTACCCCATTTCTTTATGCCACTGATCTATCACAACTGGATAGGCCTTTGGCCCAGATAATTTCTGAATCGTCCACCATCCAGCAAACGTTGGCAAATATTGCATTGGTACAGAAATGCTGCATTCGATAGCATGCATCTAACTGTGCCTCCACTGCCTTCTGAGCTAATTGTGAAGTTGTTTGTTGACCACCATAAAAGCGAATTCTCGGGCATCCATGGATGAGCTCTGGGGATGTCGAGTCGCTGAAATAGCGGCTGAAACAGAGGCCTCTCAAGGCATAAAGTGGGCAACTGGAATACCGTCTGTTGCGTTTGCTGGTCTGGAATAAATAGTTCAAAAGAACCATCACATTGCACGCAAAAGAGAAGCAACGAAATATCAAAGCCAGATTAAAAGTAGAACTAAACCTAAAAGTAATGTCAAGATCTAAATTAAAACTATCACCCAAGAAAGAAAAGTAAAAGATGAACGGCAGCTGCTGGTTCGTCCAAACATTGTTTTGCACTGCAGCATTTCCCATTGAGGCGCACCAGCTGCTTAACGAAGTGGTCTCTGAACTCGCCCAGGAGAAGAATGAAGCAAAAGAACGCGTCTGCTTCTGCATGTGCAGCAGCACCTTTGTCTGGGTCCTTGCTGAACACATAATACAGTGGAGCATAAATCTCGTTGAGCCCCTGGACATAAGTGATGCCTGGGTTCAGCTTTGCAAAGATGAATAACGCCCTCTTGAGATCCTGTAGACACACATGCACATCCATAAGCATGCTCTCACAAGGCAACACGAAAGATGGAAATTCAGGACGTGCCGATCCGCCCATTCTCCACATCCACAATTTCAAAGTCGGATGGACCAGCCAATGTTCCCAGTGCACTTACACCCATCAGACAGTGCATATACCGGCTGTGAACACACAAAGATGTTGAGCACAGGGCACTATGCTCTTCTGCAACGATGTTGCTGCATTTGTTTTTCATACAAAAATCATTTGGCCTTTACTTCGTCTTGCATACTCTTATGAGGTGGTAGAAGGAACATATTTCCTGTCAGGATCTGGGCAGCACCTGGGCAGTCAAATGCGATATAGCACTTTCGAAAGAAGGTGAAGCAGAAACAATGAAACGTGCAGTTGGAAGGTCGCAGAGTTTCAGGCTCTTGACGGTCACTGCTAGCCAGTACCTGGAACAACACAGCGGCATGTGCCCATCGAATCCACATGTCAACACACAAGTCCACGGCCACTTCAATATGGCATACCAGTTTTCTGTGGCTATTTTACAGTTGCAACTTCTGTCTCCTTAAACTGGGATGCCCGCTCATCTGGTACCAACACAAGAGAAACGGACAGCAATCCCTGAAGTGTGCCAGTACCCTGAGGAGTAACTTTGAAGTAGCTACATGGCAGGCCATGCTTCATGCCAGCAGCACATAATTGCAATGCTTTTCCGCTCTGCGCGACTGGGTGGTGTGTGGAAAGTTGCTTTCAGAAACTCGAGCAAACACAATTTCGTATTTCCCGTGCCTGACACTGCCTGCAAGGCGCAAAGGGTTGTTGACAAAGGGTGTTGTGGCAACAGTGAGTCACAGAATTTACGTCCCTGCAGGTGGTGTGACGTAATGCTGAGAGTTGACAGACCAGCAATACCCACCTCCCTGTGCCTGGCAGCCTCTTCCCCATCTCCGCTGAAGAAGAGCATGTCTGGGTGAGTGCGCATCACATCGCGGTCGATCTGCTCCTTCACATCAGTGTCCTGAAAATTTGCAGCAAGCACAGCATATTTCCTTCACAGAACAATTGGCTGATCCATTAAAAAGCCATCCTGTCTCACTTCCCGGCTCAACCTGTGCCCCACATGGTAAGCCCTGTCATGACCCTGCGTTTCAATCAGAATCCTGAGAAACAGTTTCTGGTGAACGAACCTTGAAGTAGGCGTTCCATCTGCTATCAGATCCAAGAGAGAGGGGATGATCCTCGTGTGTAACATCCAGAGCTGTGGAGATGTTGGCTGGATCGCTCTCCTAGAACAGATGGCAATTGGATCAGCTGCTCTCAAGTCAGCGACAGTGTGCCAGCCGTTGCGCATTTAGCCAATTGAACCAATGATGAGCCACCAGATCGCCACTCACAGTTATTGTCCATGTGCAGGCAAATTAACCATGCCCTTACATCCAAGCTCACCGCCGATGTTGTCTCCCCTGCAGGCCTCACAGGCTCAATTGGTTCACCGTTTTCGTCCTTCTTGGGATCGATAATCAGCTCCTGCAGCGACAATTTGCGTTAAGATACAGACTCTGCTGGCTGCAATAATCCAATATTGTGGGGCTAGCTGCCGACTTAAGCAGAGCTTCGGAGTTCATTTGCAGCAATAAGCATGCTGTGTACCTGGCAGAAGGACCTGTACTCTGCACGCTTCTTTTTCAGCACATCCTCCCATTCTTCCTTCTCTGGTGGCAGCAATCCAAGCAGCACCTGCAGGCACAAATTGTGCAGGTGACATCACAGCAACCAGTGTCACGCACTGTCCACACGATGCAAGAAGGTGCTTGAACGACAGTCAATGGCAGTTGTCCCGCCCACTCTCTTGCCATATCCACAAACCAAAATAGCCACAGCTTTTGAACCCATTCTACAATTCCAAAGCTAACTCCAGGTTTGTCCCCAGCTCAAGGATTGGGCTGCACATGCAGTGAAACACAGGACCACAGCCGCAGGAATGAAACCGGGGTTCGCAACTAAAGGCCACAGCATTCGATTCATCACATCTCACAGGCCAAGGGGGGCCTTTCTTTTAAGCGCAAGAAGACAAGGCTGAAGGAAAAATCGCCACATTCGGCTGCATCACACCTTCCAGACGACGGCCCTGAGTCCCTGCTGGTCTTTCTCCTCCGGCACGCCATTCACACAAAGCCGCCGAAGGTTGGATACCTTCACCTTGTCAGCCCGCAGCTCGTTCTGGAACAGCTGGAAACGCCCTTCCACTCTGGAAATCACATTCCAACTGGTGGACAGGGCCACGGTGTCCATATCATCGGGGTGCCTGTCGTGCGCTGGGAACTTGTGCCAAGGCGAATGGTAGAAGCTGTTGACACGGAAGCCTGCCGAGGCCACTTCAGAGAGATTCCACCTCATCTTGGGGCGCCAGCCCTTGCCGTCCTGATGCTCCACCAGATCCCAAATCGAGAGGCAACATTAGAGTGGCACCACGGCGTCCCCCTCAGCCCTGCGGGCCGCAGAGACCAGCAACAGGAGTGCACCCGCGATTGCACAGGAAGTGGCTTCCCGCAGGCCACAACCAACAGGTGCTTGGCCAATGCGGCAGCCGCCGTCCGTTGTGGGGGCAGCTCAAAGCGGCCTGGGGAGCGCGAGTGGAGGGTCAGTCGCTCGAAGGCCGGTGGCTCCGCGTTCCGAGACGATGGGACTCAGGCCACGTGTGCTGGAACGATGATGGTAGCCGGACCTGGCGAGCTTTGTCGTCGCTGCCAGGGCGAGATGGCCCAACCGCATTTCTTGGTGGTCTCGGTTTGCATGGTGTGCAATACTCTAATATGAGTGTACCTTAACACATGACCATTTACCTTTAAATCGCTATGCGTCATCTGACCCCTGTGCGTGACGAAAGCAGCGCGCTCATCGTTACCTGACTCGCTTCCTCTCCTTTCATTTCCCTTGTACGCCGACCACGGGGCTTGCCCACTCACGCTCTGACGTTTTGCCTTTGCCCCGATTCGGGAGCGGGCCTCATGGTCCGTCCCCGTCCGGAACGGAGAGGGGCACATGCCTTGCGTTCCAGGCATTAACGGCACATTAGGCTGCGCTAAATGACTTCGGTCTATCACCTGACGTGGCACGTCACCGTCTTGCCACACATACCATTTAGCCGTCATTTGCCTCATGAACGAGGCGAGAGGGTTGTTTTCAGGCATACCACCGTATGCCTCAGGAATGAGATGAGAGGGCTGTTGTACCCCTTTAAGGGCAGTGGGTGGGTGGGCGCACGAGAAATCCCGCGCGCAGCTCGTGCGGAGCGTTCCCAGCGCTGCGCCGCCTACCACTTCCTTGCGCTCGACTCCAACGGCAGCTCGGTGGCGATGGCTGCGCAGGGTCGTGGTTTGCGGCAGCTGGTGCGGGGAGCGTTAGCTTCTGGCGCGGTGCTGCGCCCCTTTTCATGTCACTCGCTAGATGCGGTTTGTCCGCGACCATTATTCCCTTCCAATCATGTAGACTCAGTGCTGTAACATATTCCCGATGTTTTGCACCTTTTCGTTCCTGCTTCATCCATTAAGAGCCTGCTCACTCGGTGGATGGTTTGCGCAGTTGATGTTAGACGTTCGACGACAATTGTTCCCTGATTGCTGTGTCCATTGCCACCGTCGCTGACTCCACGGCTGCGTAGCACCGTCGCGAGAGTCTGCACCCTCTGCAAACTTGGGGAAGCCCACATGTGGATCCCGTTTCCACCCACACGTTTGGATGGCAAAACCGCCGCTGCGGCCGGATTGGCTAATCGACGCATGGACCCCGGATCACATTCGACACTCTCGGCTTGTGATTGTCACCCGCTCGCTGCAGTCGCAATGGCGGGGGTCTACACCCCACCCCGTGCTCGCGCTCAAGCACGCCCATGGGCCCAGGCGGGCCCACGCCTCCGATCTCCGCAATAACCCCATCAACTCACTCCTGGGCCCGGGGGGCTCGATGCCTCGCCTCGCGGTGGGCGCTCACTGCCTCGCGCACCGCCATCGCCATGCCGATGGCTGTCACGGAGGAGGGCGTTCAGGGAAATGGAGTAGCTCCCCTCTCCGGCGGGAGCCTTCGCGTGGGGCTGCAACTTTGACCGTTGAGTTTTGGGACCCGAGCCATCGCTGCTGCGGCCATCGGCGCTGGCGATGGCCGTCATTGCCTCCTGTCGTGGCCGCGCGGCATGCAAATGGAAACGGAAGATGGAATGTGGGGTGAGCATCACCTGCGGAGGCCGCTTGCAGGGTCAAAACTGGGGAGCGCAAGTGTTATGATTCACCTTTTCTAGGGGGTGAAAGCGAGGTTCTGCCGCCCCCGCCGGGTGGCATAGGACCCGCCCACCGGGCCCCCTCCCCGCCCGCTCCAATCCATGTTGGCAACTTCTGCGTACACACCTCCCCTCCATGCGGCGGGCGCCTGCCTGCCTGCCGATCGATCGCCCAGGGGCATCTGCCGGCTGGCGGAGAGCGCCGAGAGGATGGCGCAAGGCGGAGTGGGCCTTCGCCCGTCCAATCGGCAGCGGGGCGGGCGACGCGGTCGGCTGCAAGTCCGGGCCGCGATGGCGCTTGCATATGCCTGCGATCGCTGCCCGTGGCACGAGGCCCGAGCCGCCTGGATGGCAAGCGCCTGCCTGCCTCCCGATCGATCGCCCGTGCTAGGTCGCCGCGAAGCTGCGCCCACAGCGTTACGAAATTCGGCTGCTCCGCATTTCCCTCCGGCACTGTTATTTTCTTATTCACTGACTCAGGGAAAAAAGGCACAGCATTGGATGTGGGACTGAAAATCAACAGCACATATATATATACTTTACACCTCTCATTCCGAACATGGCCCTGTGGCCCAATGGATAAGGCGTCGGTCTACGGAACCGAAGATTCCAGGTTCGATCCCTGGCAGGGTCGCTTTTTTTTTCGTTGCTTCATCCGTCCACTGCGGAAGTCAGTCCGTGCAACCCGTCACAACAACGGCGACCATTCCATCCAGTTCTGCAACGCCCACGTCCCCTGTGCCAAGGCAGGGAGGGCAATTGAACAACGTTGTGCTGTCTTTTCCAGGAATCGCTGCCTCTTAGTGGTAGGTGTGCCTCACCCCAAATCACTCTCTTGCAAAGCCGTGTAGCTGCAGCAACAAGGCCACAGGGTTGACGATGGCAGAGATTTCTCCTTTGTCACGAACGATGACAGGGGGCCGGGCTAATGAGAGGCTAGGGCTGAGGCGCATGATTGCCGGAAATGAAGGGTGTAAATGCATGATGCCTTCAACACCACTCCCCCCAACCCTAACAGACATCTGATCTGAAACACTGATTTTAACCCCTGTTGAGCACGCCCCAGTGCTCTAAACTTATGTTCCTTCATTTAGCTCAAATCCTTTATACCTCTCATACCTCCAAGCGAAGGGTGTCGAACTTGTGGGTAACGTGGGAGTGTGTTGATTTGCTTGTACGGGAGGCAGACAAGTCTAGGTAAAGCTGTCAAAACCCTTGCCACTCATGCCGGCTGTCCGCGTTGTGTTGGGGCTGCACCCTCCAGTGAAGGGCTGCATGCGATGCAAACGCAAAGTGGCGATGTCCGCACGGCACATAACAAACATTGGAAAATCAAGAGGCACAAATGAGGCCATTGAGTAAAGACACCCACAAGGAATGCCAAATCACTGTTGGGATGCCAGTCGCCGATGACGAGCACACGATCAAGGTACTGTTCCGCCTAGCTTCGCCCATTGGGTATTCAGATGTGCTCAACTGGTCACCGTTTAGAAAAGAAAATCATGCAGCACAAAAGCTACGGCCCACGAAGTCTGCAGTCAGCAGGGATGTATCCATTCCTACAGAGGTGTGGCACTTTCTGACACAATGCCAAGCACACTGAAACAGGTTGCAGTTCATTTTGCTTGCGAGCCAGAGGGTGTGTGCCAGCACTACGTGGACCTTAGCTGGCTTTTGTTGCACTTAAGAGGCTACCAGATATTCAAGCGTAGCAGCAACATGCAGAATTACCGCCTTGCGCAACACAGCTGACAAACCAGCTCACCATGGCGGGACATTCCCAGCCTTCCCCCAGGTGGCAATCAACTGCAGTTCTGCTCTAATATGCTGCCAGGCCCTGTCTGAAGCACTGTGATAACAGTGGCTCATGACAAGAGAACGTGCCAGACATGGGCTTACCAATACGCACACCCACCAGACTGAACAGTGAAATGCAAGTTCGGTGGGAATATGCTCAGATGTAGTTTGCTGCACTCCCCTTGTGTTCCACAGTGCATGAAAACATTATGGAACGATCAGAGAGCCTTCCCGTCCTAAATGATGTTCAACTGGCATCCGCATTTTCCAACGAATTCTCCAGGCTCAGCAATATCCAACAGTCAACAAAGCCACATCCATAGTTTGGTGGCAATTAAATCACTCACGGTTCAACAAACGAATTTTCCCTTGCGCCCATTGCCAACAATCCCACCAAAACTGTCTGCAGACTTCATTCTACAACAAATCAACATATCATCTCACAAAACCCCCACAACGTTGACCAGTGGCGAGCAAAAAACTGGCGGCCAATCTGTCATGCAAAGTTGAATAAAGAATCGGCTGAAGAGTCGAGAAATTTCCATTGAAGAGTCACGGAGTACTCTTTGTGGAGCCACTCCTACTTCCACCAGGGAGCAGCGTCCGTGCGGAAGTCATTCTCCGTCCTGACGCCACCACAATGTCAGTCAGCCATCTGCCAAGATCCGGCTCCACTGCAAGGCCCGAGAGCAGCCTCAGAGAAAACACCATTACGCTGGTGCCAGACAGCCTTCCGCAGTCATACTAATCAGAAATTGGAGGGCATGTCAGACCAGTCCCCAAACAGGCATGCCATCGAACTGTCCTTCTGGGCTCAGCGATGCCCTGCAGTTTGTTCCAAGGTGGGGATTTGTCCACATCCATTCTGTTGGGGGGTAGGAGGGAGGGAGGGGGACTGGACTCTCAAGTGTGATGCCATGTCTTCGAATATAAAGTAGCAAACGTATGGCCCACGACCTACCAGGGGCTGAATTGTACGATGCCGTCTTCAGAGACATCAGCATGAGCAAGCGCCAACGGCAGGGGGGCAGGCCCTCTGATAACCTTTCCTTGGGCATCATATTGTGAGCCATGGCATGGACACTTGAACTTGTTCTCAGCCTGCATTCAATCCAAGTCCCTTCAGTCAGCAGCAAGGCCATACATATCCCTGGGATGTCCTCAGCAGTTTGCAACCATATCCACACTTGTTGCTACCATGCAACGGAAGGCAACTATGTCGATTCATACGGGTAGAGCCAATGAAAGGCAGTGCCAACAGCCACCTTCAGTGAGCATGGACAGCGAAAAAGCGCCTGATCCTCACATTTTCCCATGGCACCACACATTGCATGTGTGTGCACACGGCGTTGACGCCGAACGTCTCGATGGCTTTGTCTTTGGTGACAATCAAGTATGTGGGGTCACCCTAAGCCCACACAAACACAAACGAATGCATCAGTCGCAAATTTACAGGATTTGCATCGCATCTCCTGAGGGATCAAGCAGGGTTTGATACAAGGTAAGAGGTAATCAAGTGGCGCCCAAATATTTTAAATTATCTGTCCATCGTTCGAGGCCAGTGCGAAGCAACATAACAAAGAATGTCCGCAAGAATTCACCAAGGGCGAAGTGGCAAGGTTGCAGGCGCTAGAAGTAAAGCAAGACCATGAGAACTGAGGCGATGCACAAAGGATTACCCCGGAAATTGGACCAGGGGACAACAGACAGTTCACCAAGCATATTGCATTGGCCCCAAATCGCAATCTCCGACACGTCAGCATCATCCTTCGCAGCACGGAAAGTGAGTCTAACAACAGATTTGCTCCTGAGCGGGTGGCCATTGGCCGTCGAATTATTGTTTGTCAGTACCGAGTTGCTTTCTGCACTTGGACGGATGACTGTTCCCCCACCTTGCCCCAACTTAGGTCCCAATCACTGCTAGCAACAACTTGACAACTCAACCCCAACGACCAACCTGCTGGCAGTTTCTGGCAGTCATAAGGTGGGAAGGGCGCCAGGGGCAGCACGCGCCACCGCAGAGAGGGCGCCGGGGCACGGCGACAATCAGCGGCGAGGCCAGGGCTGCGATTCTCCGTGGGAACCGAGTCGGCGCCATGAGTGCGTGCGCGACGATGTCGCGGACGAGTGCCCAGATGTTTCCGGCCCGTCAAGATCGTGAGGGGCCAACTTGTGCTCTACACCACGCCGGTCTGATCCGCACAGCTAGACAGGCAGTTGACAGCCGAGGTTCAAATCTACCGCGAAGATTGAAAACCCCGGCGCGATTGTGGACATCGCCACTCTCGCCTGTGTCGGTGAGCAGCCGCGGCGGAACAGTCAAATCCATCGCCTCCCCGACCTTCTTGGACGCTGTTAAAACGGCGTGGCCGCGTCGCACTCGCCGCTCGCCGGGGAGGCGTCCGTCGCGGCCAATTTCGCGGAGCATCGTGGCCCGGAACGTCCCGTCTGGACTGCACCGCCAGGGCAATCCCTCTGCCTATTGTTCCGCACTTTTCGCAGAACGGCTGCTCGGTCGGCTGCTACACATCCAGTCGGCCCGATGTGGGTGGAGAAGGGCAACCTGGGTCCTGCTGTTGAGCGCTAACTAAAGACGAACGCTGAGCCAAAAACTTGTTGGGGGGTCCTGAAACGGGCGCCAGCGGCCAGGATCTACATTGGCCTGGGTGGTGGAAGAATTTTTGGGTTTCGGGGAGCATGCATCCGAAAGAGCGCAAAACATCCGTTCACGTCCAGGACACAATGTTCTCTCTGCCCATTCCATTGTTCACCGTTTTTCTCCTTTCGATTGCAGAAAACGAGCAATCCACAACTTCATCGCACACCTTGAGCCCTTCAGTGAGGGACCGGTCGCCCGGGAGATGTGTTTCCACCCACTCGCTGGCCCTGATGTCTTTACCCTGTTGATCTTTCGCAGCCTGGGCACCACCACCTCCGCTGGACCTACAAACACAGGAGCGTGAGTCCTGGCTGTGCACTCCCCAAAGGGCCTTCGCCAACCCGCACAATCAAAAGTGATGGAAGCACAGGGGGATCGCACTGGGAGGGCACCATCCACGGCAATCACACAAGGACTGTGCCCATGGCCGCCCCATGCACACCCTCCAAAGGCCCTTGCATCCCACAAAGTACCGCACAAGACAGCCCGCATTTAGATTTGTTCACTTGTATTTTCTCATAGGACTCGGTCCCAAACAGTCCCAATCCCCCTCCCGACACGGAACAACTGCCTTCCCAGCCACATGATCGCAGCTCCCTTGCATCCACCAGAAAACCTCTAAGACAGCACCCATTTTGCAGCATCTTGGGCCCAAGCAATCCGGCCCGAACTCGGCTCCAACCGACGCGAAACCAACTCGCTCCGGAGCGGATGCCAACGGATGCCAATCCATTCGGTCCCCATCGTTCACCCCCGATCACCCGCCCTCCCAGTCAAGCGTGGCCGTACCCTTTGGGCACAAAGAAGCCCAGGAAGGGCCCCGCCAGTCCCAGCGTCACTGATGCAGCGCTGCCTAACAGGATCAAGTTCATGGTGGCCCTCTTGTCCGCGTCCGGCACCTCCGCCGCGACTAGCGACGTCATTCGGGCGACGCGCCTGGGAGCCGCCCGCGATCCGGGCGTCCTCGCGCCGAGCGGCTTCAGGCCGCTGACGCCGCCGGCAGGGGCCTTGCCCGCCTGCGGCGCACGGAGGCGTGACTGCGGAATGGCGCACGATGCCATAAGGGCGGACGGTTTTGTGCTTGGCGGGAATGCGAAATGTGCATTAGACGTCTCTGGCTGCTTGGCTCGCATTTGTAGCTATTACTCGAGGAACGAAGGCCGGCGGAGGGCCGTGGCGGCCGCGAAATTTGCGGCCGAGGGTCGGCGGCAGACACGTGTCTGGGTGACTTAACAGGAGGGCGATATTTGGTTGGGATGATTAACCATTGATAACCGTTGGTTGTTGATCCATTACTCATGACCAGTCACAGTGGCTTGCAGCCAAGTCACCGCATGCTGTGGGGAACGCGGGCCGTGCACATCGATGTCACGTGGTTTTCTCGCCTTGCTCAACGACCACTGTTTCAATGGCTAGCCCACTTATGATTCAGGCGGACGATAGGTCGCAATGATCAATATGTGTTCAGCAGAACATTTGCAAGAACATGGACATCGGTGCCACCACCCAAATCTTCAAGTCTTGGGCGACCTCACTGTCAATGATGCAGCTAACAAAGGGCACATTCTGAGGTGTCTGCACATCCCTATCCTCTTCCCCCCTCTCCCCCCACCTTCCTTTGGACATTGGAATAGATATGATGCAACTGACAACGGACATTTCCTGAGGTGTGTGTGCACATTCCTATCCTCTTCCACACTCTTTTATTGGAATAGGCTTTGGTTCATGGAGAAGGGACCGCGCATTGCTATCATCTTGGCATCATTCGTGCATAGACACATGCAGGCCATCAAGCTTCCCAGGTTGACATTGTGCTTCCCGAAAACACAGTTTCTCCATCCCATCTCTTTGATTCCTAAATACCACACTACATTTTAAACATGACATCGCAGTTTCCCCAGCCTCTTGTGCTCACCAAAGCTGAGCAAGGTTCTATTTTGCAGCAGTGCACATTCTCGCCATGGCCAATTACAAATTTTGCCCAGAAGGTGGTTACCCAGCGCATTACATATTTCGCCATTTCGCCACGGTATTGTACCAACCATGCTCCGGTGGGTGTGCCAACAATGGCCGAAATGAGACGATTTCGTGTATGAGATGATTTATTTTTTCGGTTGGGTGGGAGGGTTGGACACGACCCTTGCCAAATGCACGCCACCTTCCTGCTCTGTCAATGCTCCAGTCCCTGGCTTGCCTCCCGTCTCTTTGTTGCTCTCTGGCCAGACTCTGGTCACCGGCGCAACACCGCAGCAGCGTGCCAAAGGCGCCTACAAAGGGCGGCACGGACTCTCTGATTCCCTGCCACCACGCAAGGCACGCTTAGGCATTCATGGATTACTATGACGCGGATGCGGTTGACTTCGACCAAGAGGACGCAGGGTTCGACACCGAGGTGGGGGCCTTGCCATCGCTGCAAAGACCGCAGTGAACGTGCTGTATGTGAGCGAATGGCCGGAGCGGCAGTCGTGCGGCCAATGTGTTGACGACAGCTGCTTTCGAATCGCCGTGCAAACTGAATGTGCAAAGCAAGACGATGGTGTCGTCGCTTGCGTGAGTGCAGGGCTACGCATCCTCTAAGGAGCTCATTGTGTTTTTGATCGACGCACATCGATCAATGTTCAGCAAGATTCAGGAAGTTAAGGTGTGTGGTGTTCAAAACAAGCATTTTTCATGGGATATTTGAATGCCAACAATCCTGGATATTCCCATTGTGCGGACAGATTTCTGCATTCATTGTGGTTTGCAAGTGTCAGCCACAGGCTATGTGCAAATTGTCAACATGCTGGGCACCATTTTGTTTGAAGTTTTGTTTGTTCAGAGTTTACATCGCCTTCGAGAGTCCAGGTGACAACCCCGTCCTGATAGGCGTTGCACCATCTCGCAAGAAAACGGAATGCGATGTGAAGTCCAAAAGTTTGTTTGTATGAAAACGAAACCTCAGTCTCAATATCAGAAATGGTTCAGAACTGCATATCAGTGATCTTTGCGAATCGCAACTGTCTGTTTTGTTTTAATGACTCCAGCATGGTTGTTGATTGGTTTGTGCACATCGGGCGAATGGACTATGGGAGAAATGGGTTCATGGTTTATTTGTGCGAGTATTTTCTTGTCTGACACAGCTAATATCCACAGCAATGGCGTCTGAAATTGTTGTGTTTCTTTTTTGCTGGTCCCTGTTCATTACTTCTGAAACCCACCAAATGCACAGGGTATCAACAAACATAGAGTGTGTTAATCCTGTGGTGGTTCAGGAGTATGAAGACGCAACTTGTTTTGAGCTGGCCCTCAGGGTGGCAAAAGACATGCTGAAAGTGAGGATTCAGGCCTCAGAATCTGATGAAATCGCTGTGGTATTCTATGGAACGGTAAGCTGTATGCTGAACTGGTGCAATAATGAGTAATACGTTGTGGGCTCCCACAGCACCAATCACAGGGGATCATTCCAAAGTGATACAGTGTTGGAGACGACTCCACAATGGAGGATTCAAGCAAGGATGTCAACTCTTGTTGATAAGGATGTGGTGCAGAATCAGCATAGAGATGCTGCCACCCAGTATGGTGCTTGGAATCCAGTGTGCCCCATGCATTTATGTGAGGTGGTTTTGATCGTGCTGCCAGGTGCTTCTCTTCTGGATTGCGCCTCTGCATTGTAGTCAACGGTAAAATGTATTTTCCACCTGTCTGTGATGCAAGAGGTTGTTTCCTCAGCAGGGCATCCCCCACAAAGCAAGTGTTTGCATGTTGGCGGTAACAAGATTTTGCTGCTGTATGTTGTCCATGTGCACAGGCTGATATTGCAGAACCTGACTACCCTACAGACCTGCCTGTGCCCTTGCACGATGCCCACTATTGCCTTCGTTGCTTGAACACTTTCAGGGGATAGATGGCCAGCGAATCGGAAGGAACAGATTCTTGTGCACTCACAGTATGGCTTGAATATACAATGGTGGTGTTTTGTCGTTTCTGGCAGCTGCAGTCAAACCTGAATTGCATTTTGGTGTGCTTGTTCTTGCTGTGTTTCACATGAACACCATTTGAGCTCTGCACACCAGTATGTTAATTCACTGGTGGCCTAGACGCTTTAAGTTTGGTACAAGTGTTCATGCATCCTGTATGTGGCACATGGATTTTCCTGAATTTGTTATTCAGACACATTCATAGCTAGTAAATGCATCGAATCAACAATTTAAATCGCTGTGCATTGTTCCAGGAAACATCCCAGAACCCCAGTCAATTTCAGAATGTGCATGTCTTCTTGGACCTTGATGTCCCTGATGCGATGAGGATCTGCAGTCTGGATGAACTGACAGGTGCTGGGGAGTTTAGCTCCTTGTGCTTTGGCCTCTGCCCCTTGTGTCAACCATGCCATTTGGATTGGCAATCCTATTGCGCTTTTCTCTGTGTGAGCCTCCAACAATGATGCTGTACCTTGTTGGTGTGAGAGTGGCCTGCATGGCTCCCAATTTGCAGCTTTTGCAATCCTGATCTGTCCCAACAACTAATTTTATTGCTGGTGCAGAGGTTTGTAGTTTGCTGGCACTTGACATGTTTGACTGGGAGTGCCTATCGCACTGCTGCCAAAATTGCCCAGCAATACTACTCAAATGTGCATGTTATCAATTTTGGCAATGTTGCTATTACCATGCTGACTGTAGCAATAATTGCTGCCACAATTTCACAGAACAGTGCTGGCGGCATCTGAGGACAACAAATGTTGTCATTCAAGCCACTGTGACACCGACACACCCTGACCTTGGTCTGTCTCGACACATGCACACATGTTCTACTCTGACAGGCAGGAGCAGTTGCTTGAACTCATGTTAGGTTAATCCATGGATTTGGAAATCAATATGCCAGATTACACGGCATGCATGTGACCCTTTGTTTGGTGAGGATTTGGGATGGCCAATGCACAAAATTGTGTGTCTCCAGTTGAGAAGTTCCAAAGCGAGATCCAGAGCCAAAGTGTTTCCAAGGAGAGGCCTGTAGAGGCTCTCAAGTACGCTCTGTGGACAACAAGCCAGATGTTTGCCAGCAGGTAGGGTGATATCCAAGTAGTTTCCTAAATGTGAGGAAAAGCTTCCCACTTTGGAAACAATTGCTGTGTCTCACTAGGTTGCAGTCAACACACTTGTTGTGCTTTTCGGCAGTGCATCCAAGGCCAGCAAGAGAATATTCCTGCTCACCAACAATGAAGATCCGTGCAGTGGCTCTGATGTCGGTGAAGCGTTGAGGTGAGACATTGCAAGCACACATGCATGCTGTCGAATCCTGCAGCCGTTGTGGGGAAGGGCGACTAACACAATGCTGTGTGCAGAACTCAAGTAATTGCTCGTGCTGAGGAGCTGCGCGATGCCCAAGTGGCACTGCAGCTGTTTGCTCTTGTACCTCCTGGAGCACAATTCGATCACGACAAATTCTGGCGAAGCGTCACAGACATATTGAAGGACGAATCCCAGGATTCATGGGAGGATGGTAGTGACGTGCTGACACAGTTGGATGCCCTCCTTCATTCAGCGCGACGTTGCCATTACAAAAAACGAGCAACAACATCGACGAGATGGCATCTGGGGGAGAATCTTGAGATTGCAGTGCAGGTCTGTCGGGATGCCAAATAGCTTTGCTTTCCTCTTAGCCCTCGCAGTCTTCGCAGCAAGTTTGCTTACGGTTATATGTTGCTAGCCTTAGAAAATATCACAATTTTGTCCAGTGACGAGTTCCACAAGCAAGTCAACTACACCGATGGCCTCATGCATACAGCCAGCTTGGCACTAGCGAGGCGCGCGAATGCACGTGAATGCACGTGAACATGAAATGCTGGCACCAAAACTGTTGAAAAGGTCATGTGCATTCACCTGCAAGACACAATGCTTGAATGTTGTTTTTTGTGTCCACTTTACTTGTATGCTGGTGACATGTGTCCACATTAATCATGCACAAGCAATGCTGGTGAAATGTTTCCACATGAATCGTGCACAGGCAATGGAAGTTGCATCAAGTCCTGCCTGTGGTTTACTACAGCTTGCTTGCCATTTTACTTTCGTTATTTGCCCCTTCGCAGAAGAGACAATCAACTTATGTTTTTGTTTCAGCCTCGTGCTATTTTTTACTTGGTTGACTGCTTTACCAAATTTACAGCATTAAGGCATATTAGGAGGCGGTGTCCAGCCAGTCCATTTAAATGTGGGCCTTTATGCATCTGGGCAACGTATCTAGTAGCCAGTCAACAGCAAAACTGCATTTGTGTTTAGAAGGTCTCCTTGCCACTGGCATTGACCAGTGGTGATTTTGTGCAGCAAAGTTGCAGAGGACGCCTGTGCTTCACGCTCTTAAGCACGTGCGGTTTCATCTGTGCAGTTGTTTACACTGTTGCGGAAAGCTGACAAGGGTGCAACGGTTTTCTTGGATGGAAAGACTAATGAAGAACTTCGATCGGAAACTGCCTATGTGTGTCAAGGCACGGGCGCGATTCTGAGTGACGTGTCATGCTCATACTTTGAGCCAGCGAGCGGAGACAAAAGCAGGTATCCCAAGGTAATGGACTCTGCACCATCCAGTAACAATTCACCATCTTCTCATATCCATGAGTGGAGTGCGTGTGTATCGCCGTTGGTTGCGTTGCATTGAACATCAACATTGTGAAGTGTTGTGCCTCCAGCCCATGCTTGTATATCTCCACATATGCCTGACACCCTGAAAGTTTGTCCACTGAATATGGCGGCTGTTGTCCACCACAAAAACGTTTGATTGTGCTGTGCTGCTCAGGTTCTTTTTCACAAAGATGAAATGCGCGCTGTGCGATGTATTCGCCCACCAGGTCTCACCCTGCTGGGTTTCAAGCCCCTTTCTTGCCTCAAGGACTGGCATCAAGTCAGTCCCCCAAGCTTCGTTTTCCCCGATGAGAAGCAGGTGAAGGGTAGCACCACTGCCTTCATCGCCTTCCACGACCGCATGCTGGCATCCAAAAAGTTTGCCCTCTGCCGATTTGTGCGCAATGAGCGAGCGGAGCCACAGCTCGTGGCCCTGGTGCCGCAGCAGGAGGTGCTGGACTCCTTTGGGGCTCAGGTATGGCAGGGCCTGGACAACATCAACGTGCTTTACCTAGGCGGATTGCATGTGCATATCGAGGTCATCAATGTTATGCCCACCGCTGGCTGCCATGGCTTTGTTCACTCGACAAGCGCAACCAAGGAAAGATTCCAACACTTGCACACGGCTTGATTCCCCAATTAATAGCACATTTCAGAAATTAGTACCTCTGTGCCTGTGTGGAATGGTGTTGTTGCTTGTAGCCACCATGTGATGTCTCATACTCCAGCTTGCACATAATGCTGTCAGCATTATACGTCAGCATCATACTGCTGTCAGGTCAGGGTGCTGGTTGCCAAGCAAGCAATCCACCCACAGTACCGTTTTGGCACCAAGGATATTCTTGTGCGATGTGAGGGCATTAACAGTGCTGTTTAGTGAGCAACAGCTGCCGGGACAACAGCACCCACTGATAAAGATGCTCTCACAAAAATGTTTGGGCAGCAATAGCAATCATGGCAATTGCCTTCACACCTGCCATCCCATGGCCATATGGTGACAGTAGCATGCATAGTTGGATATTTCATCCATCAACAGCGGCCCAACTAGTGTTACTGATGCTGAAACAGATGATGATGAGGGTTGGCAGCTTTGGGCTGTAGGGATGTTCTCCCATTCAGTACATTGTCCAGACAGGTGAATTGTGCATTGCAGCTGAATTTCGTGTGCTAAAAGTACCATAGTCATATTCAGGTACAAGGTAACCGTTGCCAATGCCTACACTGCAATCTTGATCCCCAAAGGCAAGGCAAAGAACAAAGGGGCTCCATGGGTTGGGCAGAAATCACGAAGCAGTGATACGCTCAGCAACTGTCACAGTGTGCCCCATGAGCGTTAACAGTGTCAAACTCAAGCTCACAAGTCACCAGCTTATCTGCACAGGTGTGGTATTGTTGAAAGTTCTGGCCAGCAATGGCCTGGCTACTGTTTGTTAGCGCATGTCCCAGCAGTGTTGTCGAATCAGGATGAGGGGTGTCCTGCATGACTTGCCTTGCATGACGGTCTCTGCTTTGTTGCAGATAGAGCCGCCAGGAATGCAGATGATACATCTTCCATATTCTGATGATGTTCGGTATCCAGAAATCGATCGCTCTGTTATTGGATTTGAGATCAAGAGAGCAACTGAACATCAGATTGCCCAAGCGAGAAAGGTGGTGAAGGGGATATCCTTGCCTGCAGAGTTTATCAGCTATGAGTGTGCCAACCCTGCCATTGAACGTCACTATCAAGTCATTGAGGTGAGGGAGACAAGCGAACAAATCACAAGTCATCGTTTCTGGAACACCGCTAAGTTGCCTATTGGCAAAGCAATCCAAGCTCGGATGCACCAGGCAATGAGATAGCAAAGTACGCGGTACTCCGTATTGCATGCAATATTTCGTGAAGAAATTGTGTGTTGCACACAAAGCAAGCAATGACGCAATACGTAGCCGTGAGATACACATTGCACTGCGGAATCACGGAATCGCCCAGTAAACCCATTGCTGGATTTGCGCAATTCGGCGCAGCGCTTGTGTTTCTAAGGGTGACGCATTGCATCACGTTGCAATCCGCAACCACTGTGGGTGAAGCAGCTCTGCAGATTGCGGTGCCCCAAGAAGCAACGCAGCGTAGTTTAAAAAAATCAAGTAGGGGGCTTGTGTGAATGGAATCCAATCTTTAAAATGTGAAGCAATTCCGAATCGACTCATCCAAGCTCCGACATTGCGATTCCATCTCTGTTGCGACCACAATCGAGCAGACGAGAGGCCCATGTTCCCGGGGCTTCCATACGTCGTTCATGCGCTCTTTGCGTGTGGCGACAGGCTGTGGCTTTGCAGAAGCCAGTGCCCGACGTTGAAGACATGACAGACGACACGGTACCCGATGTGGAGGGCATGAGGCGGCATCTCCCCATCGTGCAAGCATTCAAAGATGCAGTGTACCCGCACGGGGCCCCCGTCCCCAGTGCCCCGAAGTCGGGCAAGGCGTCGCTCGCAGGGTCGAAAAGGAAGTCAAGCGACAATGCAGATGCCACAGCGTGTGCCGCCTCAGTTGATTGGCACGGCCTGGCGGAAAACGGGAACCTGGGGTCGTTGACAAACAAAGTGTTGAAGGCATACTTGCAAAGCCACGGTCTGCCTTGTAGCGGCAGCAGAAAAGCAGATTTTGTTGAGCGCATTAGGGAGCACCTTGGGTACAGAAAATAGACCAGGCGTGTTCATTTTGTGGTCAGAAAACTGTGGCCATTGATGTGTTCCCTGTTTTTCTAAGTTTGCATACAAACATGCAATGGCCGTTGGTGGACGCATCGCTGTGCCTGCTCTTGCCTCATATCCGCATTTCTGTCTCTTGTGTCCACTATTCAACGAAGCAACACAGTCACGCTGCACAAACAGACAAGGCTATCGGTATGTACCACATACATGTGCATGTGACAAAGCCGTGTGGTATTTGCTGTCGAGAGAACATTTGCCAAAAGCGGATGTTCCCAACTCCTGTGGATGCCTAATTCGAATTGTGCGAAATTGGCGTCCGGGCCGTGCCAGTCACAGATCCTGTTGCCCTTTGGCAAGGTAGTGTCCTGCGATTCCAGATTAAACTGTGCTGACAAGGGCCCTAAGCGTGTCTTGTACTTTCGTATGGAAGTACTGTCTTGCTATCTAGGTGGCCCAGAGCATCGCAGACCATTGTGAAGGGGCGCAGGATGTCTCAAGGCGCCACATCGCCCCTCCTTGCGCGCCTCTCCGCAGGATGCTTGTGCCATCTCGCATCCCAAGTGGGGCTAGCAACTACGGTTTGGGTGCCCAGAGGCACGTAAGTACCGTGGGTCGTTGCGTACGCTGTCCAGTTTGGGCGCCCCGCCAGTACTGAAGAGCCTCGCTGGTAAGAACAGTGGATATGGTAGGACACAAGCGATTTCTATAAGGCATGACCGTTCTCCTTGGCAACGGGCATAATCCCGCGCATAACTCTTGGGCCATTCATTGCTGCTGCGGGGTCACCAGTACCAGTTGCGTGCGTTGGGGTGTCCATATCTTGCAATGGTACATCATGCATTGGCCTGAAAATCGGAGCCGAAATTCCCATACCTGCAATGCCACTGTTGTGTTTCTATCACCTTCCACTTTGCGTCCAGTTCCTCAAGCTGGACAACTCAGGGAAGGCATCGCACTGACAGACTCTACAATGACTTGGCGAGACACGGGTGGGCGCAGAACCTGTTGGAGGCTGGCTGGTCTGTACGCTGCAATACGCATGCTTGGCTATCATGGGTTTCTGACCAAAACCCACGGAATTACCAGCCAGGACTCCCGAAGCTGTCAGAGCTCATCATGTGCCACATTCCCAACGATTCTAGCCATCGTCAACAGACCGCTTTTGTGTGTATGTTGGCAATCAGGTGCGCTCTGCTCCATGTTGCGCCATTTGTGCACCATTGGAGCCGCCTCTCACTTCTGCACTGCAGGGCCCATCTTTGACACTGACTGCGGGCACTAGTCCAGTGCCCCGGTATCTTGGCACCAAATAGCCGCTGTCTGCGCGCCCTCATGTATTTTCGCTGCCAAATTGGCTGGATACGCATCAGATCAAGTGCGCGCAAGAATTACAAACACAAACACACATGCCCCAGGTGCCACGCGCTCTATCACGAACGCATGTGCGCCAGCCGCAAGCTGGCTGTAATTCAATCAATCAATCAATCAGTCGCGATGGACGATTCCTCTCCTGCAGATGCCACATCAGCAAGTGTGGCCGATTCCCGGGCCCCTCCCAGCGAGTAGATGGCGCAAACGGACCCTTTGCCGCCCGACACCAGCATGTTTTTGTGTGGGTGGAACGCCACACAAGTGACCGGGCCCTGGGCCCCATCCAGGCCTTGTCGCCGGGGGCGCACGGCGCCAATCTGCATCCACGGTCCAAATCAGCAAGGTGCAGCAACGGGTGATGGACACAAGCAACACTTATCCCACTTCTCATGAAAGCAAATCCGCCACAATCTCGTAGTGCACTGCCAAGCAACCTCAGCTCTTTGGAATGGCGTAGGTTGAAAATACAAACATTTCCAAAAACGGACAACCTGACAACACAGAAACTGTGTGGCGATGGAGCGGGGCAAATTCTCCCGTTTTTCCTAAGAAGCAACTCATGGTGGAGGCACCAGGAGACCAACAAAAAAGAAGAAGAAGAAGCGCGCAGTCTTTATGAGGCCCTTTTGTCATTCGTCATCTTATTCTGCAAATGCTGAGTGAAAGAGAAACAACACGGTCCACAAGTCAAGTGCACAATCGGCAATTTGTTCTTCCCCCTTGATGCTCATCGGTGTCATCGCCTTTTGCAATTGTGAATCATTTGACATTAGTGGGCGCTGCGCCACGTTCAAATTACTGTATGCTGCTGGCGTTCCTATTGGATACTCAATGCCATATACTGGTATGTGTTGGTGCAGGTTTCCAGAGCAAGCTGTCGAGTATGACATTAATACTGCATATCCGTGTGCTTGGCATTTTAACCCAATCTCCATCTCGAGACCTGCTTCACCCGTTTGAGAGATCTGTTGGGATCTTTCTTTGCTCAGCCAGCGCGATTCCCAACGCGCTAGGGCATCTTACAGGTTACCGTTCAATTGCCTATTATATTGCCTACTATATATTGTTTCTCAGTTTTGCACCTGCCCACACAATCTCCATACAACTGCATGCAATGTTTCCTTGTTGTGTAAGTTTCAATGCTGTCTGTGCTGCTCCGTACTGTGTGACATTCCACCTCCACTCGGAGACTTCAGCCGATTGAGCACAGCTCAGAACGCGATCTCGCCAAAATTGCCCGTGAGGGAGATTCCGTCGCGTGGAATCTTTCTTTGCTGGTCAGAAAGTAATATCTGGTTCCCCATTTGATCAATAATCAATGTTCACGGTCTGGGGCACCTTGTTGTACCGCCTGTGAGCGTGGATAGGGAACAATGGCCATGCAATTCCCAGCGCCATGCAATACCGCAACTACCATATTGTCGTACCTGGTCTCCATCAAAGGTCCAAAACTTCACCACTGGCTGCAGCGTTCCTGAAGCCAAGAGGGGCACTCTCCGATGGGCCGCAAGGGCGCTGACGCCTCCGCTGGAGTGGGCTTGAAATGTCTTCACTACACCCATGTCCAGGTGCGGCTCTCCGCCACCGAAGCCGCGCAAGTCCAGCAGCTTCATGGCGCCGCCCTGAGACACGATGGCCAGCCGCTCCTGCAGACCACTTGTTGAGGTGCACATGCCTGTAATCCATGAACCAATACGTCAGTCATTTTCTATTCGGCCCCAATGTCTGCAGCTGCTCATGCAGGCCCCCTGAACCCACATCCCTGTTCAATTCGTCCTACTCTTTTACCGACTTCCTTAAATCCCCAAATGTTACTTTACGTTTGAGAGTCAAGGCGCCAGCTCCTTCCTCAATGGGATGATGTGGTCCCTAAATGATTGGTCATGTGAAATGGACTGCAAGCTCGCCATCAGAAAGAATTCGAGGCTGTGGAAAAGAGAGGGGTGGGTGGGTGCGGGTGGGGTAAAAGGGTGTGTGTGAGTGCATTGCATGACACGTTGTCCACACTGTCGTTATGGCCATCTTCACCTGCGATGGGGTGCTGGTGCGAGAAGGGCCGCATGCTTCCCATTGCTCCATTGGGCGCACGCAGGTCGAAGATCTTCAGTAGCCCATCAGAACATCCAGCTGCAAGGATGTCAGGCGTCACAGGAAATGTCCGGAGGACGTCGACACTTGGCCGAAAGTCTTTATCAACAGGAATCTGTGCCACACAAAGAGCAGCGTTGACTACTGCTGTTCGTTCCTGTGCCTTGTACAATCGAAAGCAATATTCCCAGAAGAGCATATGTGGGAAAATGACACCTTGTGCCACGAATGCTGGCAGGGGGAACTTCAGATGGAGTAACTACCAGCGCAGCTTGTGAGATGCCAAGATGTCTGCATCAACCTCCTGAAGCCTGACAGAGGGTCCTCTGGACTGCAATGGTCGCCGTGACAACGGCCCTGGCACTGTCATGGACATCGCAACCCTACGTCCCGGAACGGTGCGTTCGCCAACAGTCTCATTCACAAAGCAGGGAAACAGAGCAACTAAAATCTCTGCGTTCCTGTCCATGCGCACGACTTAAATCCAGATATGCAAATTGGCCGAAAGCAGATCGACTTTCGCACTCGTTGGAAGAGCAGCAGACGTCTTCGACGAGCCCTTCGATTGCTGTCTGTATGTGGCCGAATGCACGCATATCAAAAAAGTGAACAGAAACAACAACTGCGCCATCTGTTCACCTGGTGCACTTGGATCCCATACTCCAAGTTCCACCTGTTCACCATTCCAGGATTTCCACCACCAGAGGAGAACAGGTCGCCAGAGCTCGACTGGTATTCAAATGCTGCCGGCTGTAGCACGAATTCAGGGGGCAATGTGACGCGAACAGATTGCCATGCGCTGACGATCTGTGCTTCGCTGGGAGATGTGCATCCCTTCCAAATGCGTACAGCGCCGTCAGCTGAGCAGATCATCAGCATGTCAAGGCGGTCTCCATTCAAGGGGAAGACGGAAACTGGATCGGTCGGCAGCAGATCCACATCTTTGGAGCCATTCTTGACACCTGCGCACAGATGGCACCAGAGCATTGGTGATAGGCTTCTTTGTACAATTGAACGTAACCCCTTGAGGAACTTAGAGCATAGGAGGGGCACTGCAAATATGATAAGATTCCAAGGGACCACTCCAGCCACACACACATCACGATGAGACCACATCAGCAAACAAAAAAGGACAACAACTAGAATGCATGTTGCCACTCAATCTTGCATCTCTATGCCGTACTCATTGCGACATACTAGTAGTATGTCCAAATGCTATCCCCATGTGTGCAGCACACTGAAGCGCACATTATCCATACACTGATTCTCCTTGGGAAGAATGACTACCAAAGGCAGCATGCACCCAGCAAAAGAGCACAGTCAGCACAAGTCTGCCAGCCCAACCCTGCTCTGTCATCGCATTTGCACAAAAGAACATTGTCCCACGACATTGAATATGAGGACTGCAGGGAGGTTGACATCTGAAAAGCGGCATGGAAATTGGCCACAAAAAAGACATCCAAATCTCCCTCAACGCCAACTGCAGCATCTGCCTCTCAACAGCAGCACTGAGAACAGCACAGTTCAGCAGAATCAGCCACAAAGCGAGGTAAGAGGTTCACAACTTCTCATAGTGCCATCACCCTTAGATGCCTTGAAGGCGCCAGTATACGAAATGTTGAGCTAGACAAAATTTAAAGGGGGTACACACACCTGCTCCCACATGAAAACAGTTCACAGGAGTGTTCCTGCAGTAGTCCATCACGTGGACTGTGCCTTGTCGGTCTGCAGCACAGACGAGTGGCTCTTCGCTGTCAAAGAGCACGAACCCAATGGACTCAGCGCCTGTTTCGATGTTCACAACCTTGTCTTTGACCTTGTGGGCCCTTGAGTGCTGCAGCTGGGAGGAGGATAGGGACTTGGAGTTCTGTCGTGTGTGTCCAGGAGGTGGGATTGGAGGTGGCCATCCTTGGCTGATGCTCCCTGAGGGAGCATGATTGGCAGGTGCCTGAGGAAAAAGGACAAAAGGATTGAGTCAGCATGCAGCATGCTATAAATACTGTTGCACAGTGGGGCACGGCCTGTGTGACACAGAAATCATGTGTGGTGCAGTTGTGAAATATGGTGCACACCCATGTGCTGGGTTGGGCCTGTGCTTCCTCAGTTTGTTGAGGTGGGCACTTCCAGCAACACAGTCAGCACAGAGTGCACCATCGTTGTTGCAAGCTGAACAAGAAAACGTGGAATGTTATTCAACATCCATGACTACTGTTATGAGAATCAGATGCGCATGGAAGAGCATACAGTGGGTCATGTTCATATCAGAAGATGACAGGTAAGAAAGGAGTGCCAATTGCCACACTCCATGAACAAGCAGGGCAACAGAGGCTGCAGATTGGGGAATAACAAGCTTGGGATAGCTGCACTGCACCTGTGTACTTCACCTGTACACCTGAGGTACATGTTTAACGGAGGCTTTAGACATTCGTCTTTAGAAATCATGTCAAAGTTTGAAACGTTGCTAGTACCATCCTGAAACAAAACATGCATCCCCTTCCCACGATCTGCAATTGGCTGCAGCAGAAGAAAAGTGCACCAAACTTTACGATCAGGCCACAGATGGAACAACGGTCATAAAATATTTCATTGCTTCACAGCAATTTTGTAGTTGTTCTGGCACATCTGTAATCAGGACATAAACCAACAACACATTGTAAAATGCCAAGAGAGCAAAGTACCTGCATTTGTGAGCTTTGAGCAATACGTTCACGGCACAGTTTGAAGACAAGCGATTCAGGCAGCCCATCCTGGCCCAAGCCCTGCTCTGCAGACCCGTGAACTCCTCTGGAACCTCTGAGGAGGTGATGCAGTGAACCACCCATGCCAGCTGTGCAACCAGCACAATGGTGAAATGACAACACACCATGAAGTCTGTGACAGTACCTTGGATGAATGTGCTTTGACCTGCTCTGCAGTTCGGTTCGCTTGTCGATGCAGAGCATCAATACTGAATACACAAGTGCGACAGTAACTCCAAACTGCTCCCGCTGCAATACACATCTCTTGCTTCAGCCAAGATCTCTTAACGAAGCCCCTTGTGGTTGTGCTCTCCAGGTAAATCAAAAAATTTGAGAAAAATGGAGGAAACGAGAAAGTGGAAAAAAATGGAGCGAAATGGGAGCAAAACGCAATGGAGAATCAGATTGGTATGGAAACTCCCTGTACCTGAGTGATCCTCCAATTTCTTGAGTGTGTGTGGTGCCCTCTGGCAATGTTTGGACATCACGTCCAGGTGCACCTGCAGCTGTTGTGCCTGTTCTTGTGCATCGTGTTGAGAGGAACCAGAATCAGAAACAGTTCGAGAACTGGCGGCGCTGCTGAAAGAGGAGAAAACTGTCTTCCAGCGGGATCGGAGAGAGCCGGTGCCTGTGAGCAAGGGCAGGCAAATCGGCTTTACAAAAGAGCGAACACTGAAGACAGCTTGCAGCAATTCCGGGGCAGCCTCTGAGGCCAGCAAAGCACTGCAGGAAGAATTGTTCTCGCCAGCCAGCTTATGGGGGTTCATGAGATATGCACTGCACAGCAGACTGCCTGCGGCGCTGCCAAAGACAGCTGCACTGCCCTCACCAACCAATCAATCACCGCTGGATTGTCAATCCTACTGGTGTTCGGAAAAATCTCTGGCTACAACATCAAGACAATTCACAACAAAGCAAACTCGGCAAACAGCTCACTTTGCATATGCGGAGCAGAGTATGAATGCCGATGCCTTCCAATTCTTCTCTTATCTCCTCCAGCAGGGATGAGCTCCCAATGGAGAACGTGCAACACATGCCTGCCTATGCTGGCCACCTGCGCAACGACACCCAAACAGCAACTGGTGACATGCCATGACTAACAAAATTCAAAGTAGCCAAAGCTATGCACATGGATAAAATCTGTGGCATGAGCGTGAGAGATGAGAACCAAGAGAAAGAACAGATAATGGACAAGGTCACTGCTCATGATATTGATGTGGGTTGTGTGATGGCAATGCTGCCATAGCAGTTTTCTATCATGAAAGGGAATAGCAGGCACGTGCACCCCAGTAGCAAGAAACCTTCAATACTTGGCATATGGTGGATGCTGTGACAAGGATGAGGACGTGCATCACGTATGATCATGGACACACAACAACACCAAACTTGCTTGAAAAACCAAAAGCCCACAATCTTGTGGGGAAATTTCACTCGTTCCGTCACATGGCCAGAATTGGGACCAAAATCCAGATCAACCAATGCATCTGCTGCAGGGGGAACGAACCTCTGGAGCAGGATCTGTGGCCAGGAGGTAGATGGCCTCCACGATGTGGGCATACACACCAGTGTCCGTCCCCCTGGCCTCCTCCGTGCCGTCAGAATCATCTTCTGCTTGGAAATAGAGAGAAAATGGATGCTTCTCCACATCTGAAACACCTTGTGGCCCTTGGCAGTGCAGCAATGCAACAACACATCAGCAATCTGCACTTCAACCTACAGACTCAGTTGACCAGAGTCGTTGGAAGAAAGGCTGTCCCACAAAACAGCAGGTCAACGTTCCTCTCGCACAAAACGTTCAACCACCCACACCAAAGGACTGCACACCAAGGAACGATGTGGAACATGTGGCCATGCTCATTGCTGAAACTCCCTCTGCCACTTGGTTTGTTGTGGGCCCTCTCCAAACAAACATCCTGTTGGCCATGACGTTGCCTGTGTCCCCAGTACGCACTCACATGTAGTCAGCCATTTGAGCAGGACCACAACCAGTCGCAGGAGCCAAATATGGGCTGAATCTTGGTCTCTGCGAGCCAGCCATCCAGCAGTTGCTGTGGGCAAAGTCATAACATACCTGTTAGCATTTCGGACAAGTCTTCTGGAAGCCTGCCCCCTGAAGCGATCATGCCATCGTCGCTCCTGGAGTCAGAATACGACTGTTGGGCATTGTTCACAGCCCATCTGAGCACCTCCGATTGTGCGTCGACTCTCGAACTAGGTGAGGTGGGTGCCGACGAGGACCCAGGTTGCCAGGCTGTAGGACCAGGTGAAAAATGGCGCTGAAGAGCCCTGACCTGCTGTGCTGCACTCTCCTGGAACTTGGTCAAGTGCCCCTGGTTGGAGCAGAACAAAAACTATAAGAAGATATTCTGCCAAAGTAAAAGCTCGCCGACACTTTCTGGTGGTGTGCGGCACCCAATTGTACCACTTTTACAGGTGAAAAGGAGTTGTGTTCCCAGGAACAATGCCAGTTGTGTGTTACTTGCTGCAACGTGAAAGCACCAATTTGGTGACCACGGGGTTTAACCTTGTCCACAAGAACTGCATGTCCCATTTTGGCAATATCGAGAGCCACACGGGTCCACCAGGAGTCCAGCACCTTTGCTACGGCAGAACAACGTTGGACAGACAGTTGCTCACCTCCAGAAACATGGCATGCCCTGGTTTCATAACCAGCCTCAGAAGGGCAATCGCCAGCTCGGACCTGACCATGGGACTTCCATCGTAGAGGGCCTTGGGCCAAGGCACACTCCAAATAAGACAGCCAACAAGAAAGTATGAGGCAGAAATTACTCAGCCAGCACAAAAGGCAGCCCAGGAAATGAAAATTCAAATCATGTTCTCACAGTTGTCATTTTCCCGTTTCTATGTAGGCAGGAAGCCTTTCAAGTATGACGCAAGGATTTTCAGAGCTGTGCAAACATGGGACAGAGTCAAACCCATGCCATTTGTGATGTTCTTGACCACATGCCACTCCAGCCAGTACCCAAGATGACAACATGCCTATTAAACATATGGTAGCGCACACTGGTAAGATGGATGGTCATCACCTTGTTCACAATGCATGAACAAATAAGGTTGTACACTGGGGAGATTCTATTGGCACTGGCCTGTTTCCCTGCCTGCAAAACTCATCATGGTTTTGCAGCTGGTCGATGCCATAAACTGGGTAGAAGCATAACGGGAAATAGCAGGTTCTCCATCATTAGTGACAACATGATATGCAGGGCAACATGGGGTCAGCAGTTTGTGCAGCCTTCCATCGTTTTAGTTCCATAACAGTATGAATAGTCTGGATGTGTATGTCCTGTCATTGCCTGTTGATTGCAAGGGCACTGTTTTCTATCTCTGGAGAAGGCAGTTGCAACCAAAATGGACTTCCAGCTAGCGAATATGTCAACGTCGATGTTTCCACAGTAGTACTGCAAATAGGGCCAAACCTGAGCTCACCAGTAATAGTCTTGAAGCAATGGCACGTTCGTTGATTATCCATTCAGGCCCCACCCCGTCCATGTTTGAATGCTCTGACTGAATCATAGCCCCCATGCCAAAGACCGCTGCAGCGCGCACTTCAGGGTCACCCACTTGTAGAAACCTAGTGAGCACCTCAGGCAAACTCTCCTGGAGAGCCTTGACAATGGCCTGCATAAAACAGCTGGATACAATTGCCATCCGCATTGCCTCCCACAGGCCATTTCCGCAGGCAAAGGACAGCCAACTGTTACAGTGCTGCAGTGGAAAAGTTGCATAGCTTGGCAGTTGGGAGGTTGATTGAAAACTGGTGAACAAGATGCTGCCGCAAGTTGCAAAAAATGGGCAATTTTGCACATTCTTCCCTCTTCGTTCCAAAATCTGAGACCACGGAAACAGTATCATGCCTTGAGAAGTGCAGGTGTGCCTTTTTCCGTTTCCCATACGCCAAGAACGACGACTTAGACGCCAGAGGGCCACTTGGAAATACAAGCACAAGAGAAGCAACAAGATGCCGTCCACTCACCTCGGGTCTATCTTCGCAGACACTTCCTATGCACATGCTCACCCATTTCCACATATTGGCCAGCGCTGGTGGTGTGTCCTGCGTCACTTGCACCAGCAGTTTGCCAAGAATGGACAGTAGGCCACCCTCGACACACACAAGCTGGCCCTGTTCGGCATCAAAGCAAACCTTAGTTGGGTATGTGCAAGCAGTGATCCTGTCCAGAGCCCACACTGTGGAGAAAACTGCATTCCAGATGATTGAATAGAGGCATCTGACAACCCCCAAGTGCAAATCAGCTCTTGCGCAACCTGTCAACACTAATAAGCTGTATTCACCCTGGAGAGGTCTGGAGGTGTCTGACCAGGCAAACACTGATGAACAGCTCAGCACTGAGCGAGAGCATCAATTTCGCAGCCGCAAATGACCGTGTTTGCAATGTGTGAAATGGTTGAGCGCGCAGGTGCTTTGCGATGGGCACTGCAGATGGCCTCCTTATACATGCCCTGCTTTGTGGCTTTTGCCTCCCTGCAGTGCCCCAAGATGTCGCAATGCTCCACTTCAGCCAGACAGATTTTCCTGTTGGCTGCACTGAGAGCAGGGCATCCAACTAACCAAATGTTGGAGCACCCTGCAGTAAGGCCCCGAAGCTGTTGAACTTCTGAGTTCCTTAGGCACCTCTGTGAAAGTGGTTATCAGCCAGGCGACAGGTGGAGCGATTGGAAAGCAGGTGATCCACAATACTAGGACCTCTGAACCAAAGACAGCATCACATGCAAACAAGCTCACTGCAAGCAAGAGAGGATGATATTAAGCAGCGCAGCATAGGTGGCTACAGCTGGGGCACGGTGCTGAAACAGCAGTATCCAATTTATGCTTTTACGTATAGCATCACTTGCCTTGGGATGCTTCCTGCACATCACAGCCAGTATAAATGCGGCAAGGGCCTTGAGGTCAGCCTGTCCAGGTTCCATTGCACTTTCAAGGAAGTGGACAAAGTACAGGTGGCCATTGTCCTTCACGAGGTCAACCTGTGGATGAACAGGACAGGGTGATAATGCATTGAACCAAACAACTTGCAGAGCCACATTTCACACAGGGCATGCGGCATGAAAGCAGGGGTGCTCAGTGTACTCGAAAGGCTTGCAATTGTTTGCATAATCAGTGATGGACGTTGCAGAGGCTCAGCAGTGATTGTGACACTGTGCAGTCACTTCTCTGCACAACTGGCTGACAACCAGCAAAACACCCTGCCACCAAATTCTACGACATCAACAAGAAGTCGAACCCACAAGCAAAATGACGCAGCATATACTATTGAACCAGTGTAGATGTCATTACCTGGCATGCACTGTCGAGGGACATAATCTTGGCCCAGATCGATATCAAAGTGTGCTGGAGGTCTGGTGTCGTCGTCTGGAGCAATTTCAAGACATACGGAAAGATCCCAACAGACAAAGCCAAATCCACTGCCCATGTGCCCAGCTCAAGGAAGCCATTCAGCAGCTCCAGGGCACACAGTCGATGAACAGGACTCAGCAATACCTGTGGAAGAAAGTTGCAGAACAGCGGCTCACATTTTGGTCCCAGACACACTGCAAATCACACTATTATGAACTGCAGCGTTAGCCTCTCATGGTTGTTGCCATCTTGGTGCAAGGTGGAAGAACAAATATCACTGTCAAGTGGCCATCTGCAACACTACAGACCCAGTATCAGCTGTATTCAGATGTGTCTCCCCCTCCAGAGCTTAATGCAGAGTCCGCATAGGCCTCTTCCATGTAAATGTTTGAACGATATCAGCCACCAAGAGATCCAGTGATGGTCAAAGACTCACATGCTTGTGGCAGCAGAGGGTTGCACAGTGCTATATATGACCCGTGAAATAGTAAGACAGGCGCTTTATGTGTGGGAATGCACAACTTCCTTCACTCGGAGAGTGAGCGTGCCTGGAGCTGCTGTGCACTGCTCCCACTACCGGTTTCAGATCCTGTGGCACCACTTTGAGGTGCGCTACTCCGTCTCATGAACATTGACTTTGTGTCCCATCGTGTCGCCTGGCAAAGGACATTGCTTTTGTCTGAGCGCGAGCTGGCACTACAGGAGCATGTCACCAGAGTCAGCAAATAGCGGACATGGTCACACGTCCACCTGCTGCAACGTGGTGATGGCAATGTCCGTGCTCCATCATGGTAATTTGATACCTAACTTGCAGGACAGAAGTGCCCTTTTGTGCATGGCTGCCTTGCTGGCCCATCCTTGTTCAGTGCAATTTCTTGTCGCCCAACCCTGCTTGCTTTCAGCTTTGAACCCCAGTTTCAAAAGAACAACACAGGCAGGAGCCAAATGAGAACAGCCAGCAGGGCAGCCATCCTATATGTCGATTTTTCAGGTTAACATCCTGGAGAGCTGGTTCTTCCATAGTTAGAACGTGCTAGAGCACTGCATTTTTTGTACCTTGTGTCTTTGCTGGTGAGCCCAGCAGAGTGTGTGCGAATTCTGGGCCTTACTTTTGTCACAAAACACATGACAAATCAAGGCCCTTGCACCTGGAGAGGGGCTGACAGGTTCATGGTCAATCGAATCATCGATCCAAGCCCTACCCACGCCCAACTGGGTGCAATGTGTGTACAGCGATGTGTGCACTTTGTGTGTCTTGTACGTCTTGTACAGTTCGTGAGTGACTTCCATCTCAGTGTTCGCACATGAGCAAGGCAATCCATTTATCACCAGTTGCTGTTAAACAGCATGTCCAAAGACAGATTGCCGTGTTATGTGCTAGCAGCAAACTGGCATCTCATTCCCAGTTGCTCAGTCAAGTTCCATGCTCAACAACAACTGGAACTCTGGCACCTGCGATTCTACACCCAGAGAGGCTACATTCTATCAAACAAAGAAAGCAAAAGCTCGGAAACATTGCTGCAGCACATACCATCTCGTGAGTGTAAATACAACAAGTAAGGCTGCCAGGATTAGATGTTCTTTTAACAAATGCAAAGACTGGCTGAATGGACGAAATCAACAAAGGAAATGCAAAACCTTAGCAGCAATTTCCAGCTGAACGACTCAGCAACGCATTTCCACACTCCAAAGCAAAAACATCGAAACACGAGCACAACATTATCAGAAAAGAACTTCAAGCACCTGCAGCAGAACTTCATTGTTTTGGCATGCTTTCATTGGAAGGGCATCTGACCTGGAGCACTATTGGCAGTTGCCTTGGTGGTGGCTTGTGCCTTGACCCTTGCTTCAGCCAGAGGCGGAAAGCATCGAGCTGCTCAGCAAAAAATGTAGTTGGCTTGAACGTGTTCTGTTGACTCTGCTGCAAGAGCGTTGGCAGCTGTGCCAGAACCTGCTCGGCTGCCATGTCCCATGACTGCCACATAGGATGTTGGTATGTTGGTGGCAACCTGAAGCACAAGTATACAAGCCTTTGAATCTGCACCAAAATACCTAAACCTTGCATAGATGTTCGATTTTGCAGCTTTCTTCCCATTGCTGAGCTTTGTAGCTGTCTCATCTGCTCAGAAATTGGACAGCATACCTTCCACCCAAACTGCTGACCAAACATATGCTTTTGTGGTTCTTGTTCAAAGGGTCAGATGAAATCAAGAGTTCTTGTCAAGCAACAGGGAATACAAAAAAGCTGGCTTCAACCTGAATGCAGCTGAGCCTCACCTGGGGTAGGATATAGGCATTACCCCTGAAGCTGACATTATACGCTCTGCCAAAAGGAAGTTGCGGAACAAGGAAGCCACGAGCAGGTCCTGGGCATCGGCAGCAGGAAAACATCAATCATTCCAGTCACCACAGCGAGCAGAAAAGTCAAGAAGCTCTCACATGCATATACTTTCTGACCTCAGGACCACAGATCCATGTAAAGATCTGCTTGAGTGGTGAGAGAGCACAGTGGACAATGCCCCCAAGTACAATCCCACCTGGCGAAACAATTTCTGGAAAAGATCTCTTGGGAGCACATTCCAGGCTATGGTGTCTGTGATCGCTGTGAAGATCCAATTTAGCTCTCCCAGAGGCGTCTTTCTGTCACTGGGGTACCCTGGAATGTTGTCCACCATGTCTGCTGTCAATGTCTGGTCCCTCACTAAGCTCCTGGGCAGCAACCACCTCAAGGCAACCTGCCATGCAAAGCAAGAGAGTCAATGAATCACAGGTCACCAGCACAGCTCTGACGCCAGGATGCTGGTGAAATCATAACATCAGAGAGGCATAGCAAATCTAGTGCTACTGCACAAAGTGCTGGAACAGCGCTTCTGCAAGCCAGACCTATACCAGTGCTGTTGCCGCACAATGCTGTTGCAAAACGACTGTAACAAACGCAAAGCCACTCATCCCAGCAGCCGGGCAACTGGTATTATTGCAGCTCCATTCTCTTTAAGACCTGATAATGAATGCAGATGAAGGGAATAACGCGATTCCAAGCACTGTCATACAGCTCACCCAAAAAGTTGCCCTGTCTATATTCAAAATGCATGGATGTCAGTGGCCTCAGCAGTCCACATCTGAAATTTGCACTCCATTGACTGTGCAGTTTTGAGAAGGACACTGACAACTGAATATTCCAGAATTGGAGCCACAACAAGAGCATGCCCTCCTCCTGCCACAGAAAATGAAGCTGGGGTGAACAAATCAGCAATGGTGACTAGGGAAGAGAAAGAAAAGAAAGAAACAATGCAAACCTTTAATGGGGTAGTCAGGCATGCTGTGAACACATCGGCTGCAAGTTCAGGGTCCTGTGGCAGTGTCTCATTTGCCCTGCATGCTGCCAACAGGATTATATCCTTCATCGGGTCTCCTGTGTGACAGGCAAATGGGGAATAACCCACAGCACCCGCCTGCCCCAAACAAGCCCAAAAGCACAAGAACGAAAGTTAGGGAATAATACGAAATGACACAACTTGGCACAATGTGAATGAAGAAAGTCAGAATTACGACAGCCACTGTCACGTGCACATCATTCACCTGCAGCACTGTGGAGGTGTGAGGGCACATGGTGAGCCTAAATTGCAAGGTGCTGACAAAATGCTGACAACTGAAGACACACTGCACTGACATGGGCAGCTAACAATGCGACAGCACTGAATGGATATTGCAGACACTGCACAGGCCACCATCACAGACCAGACACTGCAAACTAAGCATTGCAAAGTGCTGTGAAGAAGCGCTGTGGTTGCTGTCCCATGAGATGTCTTATGGCACAGACCACGCAAAGGCTGACTGGACACAGAGGGCCACAACAGAAGCCAGCCATTCCCCACTCAGCACAGAAACAAATGTGGGTTCGTGGCTTTCGTCACAGCTGGGCCCACATGTGCACTGCCACAGTGCTTTGCATCGAAAAATACTGTGCCTCAATTTCAGCTCACACCATGAAGATAACAGCTGCTGCTGTTTTGAAACATCCACACAACAAGCAATGACTGTGATTGTCTCAACTGCTGCATACAGAAGTGCAGCACAGTCAGGCATCAGCTCAAACTGGCAAGCCTCCCACTTACATCTCTTTTTCCCTGCTCCATGAACGCCTTGAAGGAATTGACGATCGTCCCAGCTGAGGGACAGTCTAAGACATAAATGACTGGGCTGCCAACCCATGTCTGCAGGTCATAGATGGACAGGGGGATATATTGTGTGTACTGGCTGTTGAAGACCCAAATCTCTCCATTGTTTGTTGGCCGGGGAACCCCGTGGCCATTGTAGTGGAACAGCACACGCTCATTCTTCGCAAACCGCCTCAGGGTGGTGCAGGTCTTGCGGACATTCTCTACGGTTGGGTCAGGGCAGTGCCTGTACTTCGCCCTTGGCTGCCATCGCTCATATTGAGCCTGAAGATTTTTGACTGCAGACCAAATGGGCCAATGAATGAGGTCAGTGACAGGTGTTGTGATGACACAGTGAAATCTGCAGCACACAAGTCCAAAACATGACACACAACCAGAGCTGTTGCCTTTCATTATGGAATTGGTCACTTTGCTATATCATCTGGAACATCATTCAATAAATGACGAATTCCTGGATCGTGCCAATAATCACAGAACTGCAAGGCTATCTTCCAGGAAGTGGACTGCTTGAAAGTGATTTCAACTGTTAAACGCGCAAATCTGCACCCAGCGAATTGCCATCGACAAGAGCTTTACCTGATAAACCTTGAGCCGACATGAAAGCAGTCAATGGGTACCTGACAAAAGAGCTGTGACTATCGTCCAGACTGCACAAAAGGATGCATCAGAATGTGCAGGCAACACAATGACTGGCTTCCACACCTATGCAGTCAAGGGCTTTTTGGGCGGGCATCGCTCCAGGGTCCAGCCAGCAGTGCTTCCTGGCGCAGGGCGAGATCTTCAAGACGCCGGGAGGGTCGACGCCAATGTTCAGGCACACCACAAGGGCCACCGCAGAAGTCTTTATCTTCTCCTTCTGATGCCATTTTGACACGAGCCCTTGGGATGGGCCAGCCTCCGCCTCAGTGTCCATTGCCGATTCGTCAGGGTCCTGCGGAAATCGCAGCGACGAATGTGTCAACAGCTTCCTCGCAACAATGGCACCGGGCGCGCATCGCTGCCCACAGACGCCGTGCGCGAACCGCGCCAAACCCTCCAGGTTTCACACAGTGTCCCGCTCGTTCGTTGCCACCTCCTGGCAACAGCTACGCAGGTATTCGAAGCTCTCTTCGCCTCCGTCTGCAGCGGGGCAGCGCCCAAGAGGCGCTTCTTTTTGCGGCCCAAAGAACTGGCGGCAATCGCAATCAACGCCGCAGACAAACAGCCCCAGATCGAAGACCGTGCGCGCAGACGTCTCGCGTCAGGGATTTCTCCAGCCGCGCCTTTCGCAAATTCGGATGCTCGCCAAATGCACGCGGAGCCATGAGGGGACCGCGGAAAGGGGCCCAGAATGGCCGTCCGAGAGCACATGCGGAACCACAGCCGAAGGAGCGACATTCCTGCCTTTCAGAGACCCGTCTTGGCACTCCCAAGCAGTGAGACAGCGGCCAGTCGTCCGCGGGCGAAACGCACCTTGGGATGGCCTTCGTCGGAGCCACTTCGCCGCGCAAGGCCTTGTCACTCACATGATCCCACCGTGAATGGAGTGTCAAATTTGAGGTATGTGCGGATATGGCCTTCGCGACGTTTTTTTGGGCCCGACACCCGCTCTCCTCAACACCTGCTTTGTATCGTTGTAACTTGCGAAGCGCTATGTCGATTTTGTTGCACTTACCGGCAATTTGACGTTAAGCTCAGTCCCCACCCCCCCACTCTCCCTTTCTTGGCGTCAATCCTTATGTCGATTCCAGGATGACTCAGAAACATTGCCTAGCAGTGGAACACAATTTCCGCTGTTCTTGAGGTGAAAAAACACTCAGATGTGTACAAAATTTGGCGGGCTGAAGAATGGGTTTTTCAAAGCCACTATAGGCAGACGGGCAGCCTCAATGGCTGGAAATTGACACATTCTAAGGATTTCCTTATAAGACATAACATTACAGGGAGGTTTAGGAGCAAGTCACGAGTGTTTTGCTGCCGATCAGCAGTATATTTGAGGCATCTTTCCTCTTTATGTCGATTTTGTTGCGAATACATAATCTCTTAGCATCAGATGTCACGAGTATTTTCCTAGTCAATTAAACAATTCACTAATTGGCTTACGTCCTTCGTCGCTGTTGATGGGGAGGTTTGGTGCCCTTTGAATTGCGCGTTTTCTTCCAGCGGACCGCACAATTATCGATAGCATCATCCTTGGGCTTGTTTTCCGTATGTGCGTGGTCAGCCGCCCATCCCTAGGAGCGGTAGAAAGTTGGTTTCGGACACACTTTGCTGGTGCCGTCTGCAGTGTCGATACGTACTGACACAGCAATGTCGTTGCAATGGCATTAACTTACATTAATACGCCATGCAACATACGCCATATGATGTGTCCTGGAGATGCATATGTGTCGAAACCTACAGCTCCGCATGCGCAGAGACTAGCGAAGTGCTTGATCCTAATCTCCTGTTCACCATCCATCTGGTGCTATGACAATTCAGGACTCGCTTCTCCAACAAACCCTCCAATGATTGTCGCTGTACCGCGACAAACCCATCCTCTCCGGCAGGCCAGTCCCGACTTTGCGGCGTTCCCGTTAGGAATTGGCCATGCAATCTCTCAAGAGCCTTCGTCCACCTCTCACAGCCGTTCGAAATCAGTTCAACACCAAACGGCATCATCCTGCGGATTTCAATTGGATCTGTTCCAACTAGAGTTGTCCAGTTGATTCAGCTGGACAGCCAATAAATCCCAATGTATCCCGTACTCCCAAGAGCCATGCGGCAAGCCCCAGTAACAATTGGCCTGATGTGCGCCACAATGGGCCCATTTATTTCCACACACGGCTAGATCTTTTCATCTTGGCTAGGGAGCAGCATCACCGCAACGAAGTTTCGATGCAGCGAGACGTTCAAGTACGCGCTCGCGAGGCGCATTGCTCTCAACTCGCATCTGCTCCAGATGCCGGGGTCTGCTGCAGGAGAAGGAGCACCTGCATAAACACGTCGGTCATGAAGATGTGTTCCTTTTGTACATGTTGTTACTTCATCGTTCGTAAGCCATGTTCATGCCATTTCGCAATATTGTCGGTGGTTTCAGTATGAATACGAAGTAAAAAAACAATGTAAACATGTATTTAATCAGTCACATTTTGTCTGCCGGCGCAGTTTTATTCTACGTTGGCAAGCACCGTGCCGCCTGCTGACGCAGTATACCACAAAGCGCGGACATTGGCATGCCAATATTTTTAATTGGTGAACATGTTAGGAAACGGCCGCTGCATGCATCGCAGCAAGCGCGTGGCTTCCATCATCTTATATAACCTCGTGTTTTGTGTCAAGTCAATTTTTGGTCAGTTAAATTGGCTTTTCTGGCAGTGCAGTTTTGGTGAGAGACACTGTTAGGTTGTGTGTGGGCAATATGGTGAGTGGTATATTACCACGATTGTGTGAGGCACGCACCATTATGAAGCCGTTGTTGAAGCCCAGTATTGAGGCTATGCTCATCATGTTTCTCTTCTCTTTGCTGTTCGCACCACAGATCTCGTTTCAAACAGAGCAATTTGAAGCAGGCAAGCTTTCCGTCAGGGCGACATTCTCGCACTACCATGTCGAAGGTGCGCTACCATGCCGAGAAGCTTTGCGGAACCTGTGGACATTCTCGTTTATTGATAGTGTATCATCGGCGAAGAGTTTCAATGGCTTTAATTGACAATGAAGTGCGCAATATGTACGTTATTATAGTTTCTATCATCCCGTGGTTTTCGGAACGCCCTACTGCTGCTAGCCAGTGCGCGTAACAGACACTAGGAAAAAAGGTACAAATAACGCTGGTTCAAACATGTACAAAGATTACGGTTTTGGGGGTATTTCCGTCTTTTTAGAATGCAGAACACTGACGAAATGCATATATATGTGTTCGCAAAATGTGTTATTTGGTTATTTGGTTTTCGCTAATGAGAACGGCATTCAAAAACCCACGCATTGAGAGGAAAAACTTCTGTTGCTCGGCATAACATCCCATACAACACGTACGCAAATTGGAAACAGCGCCGTTGCCCACAGCGGATTGAACCATTCACGTATTGTTTGCAATCAATAAACAACACAACGCAAACTATTGTTTACAATGTTCGAGCACGTTTCCGCCGTCCCCCATTGCTCTCAGCTTTGAACACTCCTCATGCATTTTTCGCGGATTCCTACTACTCACTGGAGCATGTACTGGCAGCGATTGCGCCGCAGATAGATCTCCACTGTGTACTGCAGGCAGGTCCAGATTGCCAGTTCGATGGAGGTGAAGTAGACAGCCTCGTTGAACACTGACTGCGAGACGGTGTGTATAAAAGGGAAGCCCGCGGTATCCTTGGAAGGGCCGAATCGAATCGCAAGTGACAGAATGATGAACGACCCCTTGGCGGCGACTTCGCAGTAGGTCTTCACCAGCAGCGGCTTCAGCTTGAGCGGATCCTGAATCGAATGCACAGTTTGGTTCAATGCCTTTGGCTTTTGATGGTCACGTCATTTGTGATTCCATTCTTGGGCCTGGCAGCCCTGCTCTGCTGATCTCCCCTGGATCTGACTTCTGCCTCCCTTGCTTGATGTGCGGCATGCCATACACTGCCAGAAAACGGCAGGTTTGCGATGCCAACTGCGATGCCCTTTTGGCACAAAGTGATGCCGTCACAGTGATTGCGATGGCATAAAAGCGGCTGCGATGGCATCAATTTGTGTGAAATGGCATCGCAATTGGCATCGCAAACAGGCTGTCTTTAGCTGGTAATACTTCGCGATTGTTTGGACTGGGATTTCTGGGTGTTGTCTTTCGATTCAAGACCCTGTGAGGTACAGTGCTTAAGGGGCATTATTGATTCGTACACATCGGATGCAGTATTCGTATTTAAATTTGTTCATAAATTTCCCTTGCTGCATTCCTACGGCGGGCTTTCTCCGGCGCCCTGGCAATCGCTGCACGACTATGGCATGCGATGCGCTACGATATGTGGCAACATGTGGCGCGCATAGAATGCCTTGTTTGAAAAGACACGCTGGCCACGGCGTGGTGAGAAAATTGATGTGGTTACATTGCAGGCTCCGACACGGACGCTGGTAGTTCGTTTCGGAATACGGTTCGATCGATACCGGAGAAGCGTATCAATTCTTTCCATGGGCGAAATAAAATATTCTTTTCGGCTGTGCTGCCACGATTCGTTCTGAAAGAACACTCCCCACCTTGACCCACCGAAGGAACACGTCCAGGCCCTCCGTAAAATCATCGTCTTCTGCGCTGTTCTTGTGTCTCTTGAGCAGCACGATGTTTTTCTTCTTGGCGAACGCGATGAGGGGCCCCGATAGCAAGAGGCACCCGAAATCGGTGATGTTGAGCAGGATGAAGACGATCAACGGCCTTACTTTTTCTTCGATTCCGAGGAACACAATCATCTGCAAATGACGGCGGGCGCATCAGTCCAGTAAGCCAATGGATGAATTGGCAATTCGTGAATGGTGTGACGAAGCAGGCAATCCCGGAACTGCAGAAATCATTTGGCGCTTATAATAAAATGTAAAATGCGACGAAGCAAGCAATCCTGGAATTGCAGAACCGTTTTGGCGCCTGTCACAAAATGAACCGCACGACGCGTATCTGAACTCAGCGTATTGGTCCCACACAAACTCTTTTATTTCTCCCTCGAATTCGAATGCGAATCTGGTTGCCGCACCTGCGCTACCCTTTCTCGTTGCTGCAGCGTATTCGCGTGTTTGCCATCGAATTCCAACCAGAGCAGCTGCTTACAGCTCGAACATCATTTGCACTAAACCTTCAACTGAGCCAGTGTTTCGATTGAGGGGAACTCCTCAAAGATTCCCAGCCGTTCAAATTGCCGTAGTATATTCAACCCTCGTGAATTTTGAAATTTCGGCGCTACTCTGTTTGCTCGCACTCTTTTCCGACAAGCAGTTGTTTCGGGGGATCCGCGTCATCGCCACAGCCGCAATGGCGACTCCGCTGAGTTCGCGTGGCCCCAAAAGCAGGTTTCCCGCCACAGCGACTAATGCCTCTTGGGCCACTAGACGCCGCGAACAGTCCAGAGACCCTCGCACTGCGGCTGGGGCTGCTCCACGTGATCTTAGAACCGCTATGTCTTATCATTGCTGCGCACAAAATGGCCAAGGGTTACGTCACAATGCGCAAGTGCATAGCATAAGACGGCGGTCAGGCGCGTCACCTGGAACACAGAAGACACAAATGTAAAGAAGGCCTCCACTACTGACACCGTCTTCCTGTTGAAGGCCTCGGCAAGGCGGGCGCAGTCCGTTGTGCTTCTCATGACCAGTATGGGGTACAGCACAGAAAGGACCAACAGCGACGTGGCGTCGCGCTGCCCGAAGTTCATCACAAGAAGGCGATTTACGACAAAAACCAAAACAAGAAAGTCCATGATGATGAGGGCGTTGAGTAAGTCTTTCCTCACAGCTTTCTTCAGCTTGAGTCTGTAAGGCAGGTGCGGATAGCTCAGAAGGAACACCTGGGGAAGACGACAACGAACAATCAAGTTGATTCGGAGCATCGTCCCATCGAACAGCGCAATGGAATGCAGCGGAATGTTGACCTAATGATGATCGGCCACTTGGAATGACGAACTTGGGGATTTTTTGCTATTTGCGAGGGTAAGAGGTATGTGCGTAAATTGTGCGGTTTTAGCTATATGCAGAACGCTCACGGATTTGAATCTCGTGGGTAACTTCAAATTATTGGACTGCATGGCATGTGAGCGGATTGCAAGCTAGCACAATGAACCAATGTAATGAGATAAACGACTGAATATATGAATCTTTCGGAACATTCTTATCTCCGTTGTGGATTAGTATACAGGGTTTACCCATGTCCTGGATATCAAATAGGATATTGGCCCTATATTCTTGACGTGCATATCCAGCATATGCCATTTTGTAGAGATGGGCGCTCCATATCCTGGATGTGAAGCCTGCATACGCTGGATATGTCAAGGGCATGTTCGAGGATGTGGGCCCTATATCTCGGGATATGTCCCCCTACATCTGGGGATATGGCCACGTCCAGGATACGTAAATCGAGAAATTTGTAGCATTTTTCCGACGACAGCCACAAGAAGCCATCTGCTGTTATCGCTATGGCAGGCTGAATGCCCGCTAGCGACATTCCGGAGACAGCTGACCGTTGAGCAACTGCTGATCGGTCCGCAGTTCGGACCGCAGTTGGGCGCAACGGTACTGCGCCACACTGCTGCGATGTTACAAGATGAGGCTCCGCCCCCTTCCTGCCGCATCAACCGTTGTCTGGTATGGAAATGACGACCGCGACATTTGAGGGCTTGTGATCGCGCTTGTCAGTGCCCAATACGCGTTGTTTCCTGTCCGGCTGGAGGCGCAATACTGTCAAGTCGATTTCCTTTGCATCACAATCTGCGGTAATGGAAGGCATCTGCTGCTGTGGGGGCAGCTTCAATATGTGCCAGATTTTTATAAACATTCAGTGGTTTATTTGAAAATTTAAGGAAAAAGATGAATGATTCTTCTATGTCAATCAACCAATGAATGAAATGGTGGTATGGCATGTTAGATTAGTATGTGTTGATGTGACCTTCTTTCTTGTACCACATCATAAGATCGTATTGGCGTCCCAGTCGCTCAAGATAATAAAACCTGCAGTAAATATCTGAGAACGAATAACCCACCTTCTATACTAGCATCAATAGCAGCACGCAAAGATGATACAAGAAACGCACCAACGAAACCTTGTGAGAATGCGTCTGTCAAGGCAATTTCAGCAGCAGCACATTCGACGTAAAGCGAATAAATATCTCAAGAAAGCCGAAGACACTTTGCGCCCATTTTCTTGAAATACAACCTCCCCTTCACACAGGAGGCATCTCTTTTTACTTGCGGCAGAGCGAACGCTGCGAATGTGCCTTCCAACGCTCTGGAATTTATCCGATACACCCTACAGTGGATATTCAGGACAAGCAATTCGCAGCGCACAGTCCCCTCCTTACCCCGCCAGTCAGAATGAGCATGGAGCATATTGGGATGTTGTAGAAGGGAAATATGAGGGAAGTGAGGGCAAAATACACCGCCATGGACATAGCTGGCAGCAACGTGATCACCACGGCGTAGCTGAGGTAGCTCATGTGGATGCTGAAGTAGAACCCAATCCACGAGTTCACGAATACACCTGCGCAAACATGTACAGTGACGCCATTGAACGCGCGTCATTCGCCATACTACCTCCCTCTCATAAATCGCTTCCGATCATGAATTCCTATTATAGCTTAGCAAGATCAGCTCAGTCAAGCAATCTGCCACCATATTTGGATTGTTGGTTGACTCTACGTTGATGTGGATCTTTACTATGCTAGTCACCACCATAAAAATTGACATTTATAGCCTTTGGGAAAATGCCACTGTTCAATTACATGCAGGTTTTTCATTCCCCGCATTGATGCATTGGTCATATGCCGGTATGTCCCAACCCAATTCACCAAAATTGATTGAGAGCCTTGCTGTAGACAAAAAATAAACCTTTTTAACATCTTGACATCATTACTGTCATACTTTGGGGGGATTTGTCTCTTCCAGTATGCTGATTCTTGCTGCCCAATTTCTTATTTACAACAATTGGCCGCGTTTGCCTCAATCTAGGGCGTTCTCTTGGTTGGTATTAGTATGTGCAGCCTTCAAAACCTTGAAAAACCTGCAAGTTATATGCTCTTGCACTGGTCAAGGTGCTTCTTTGCCTTTGACCATCACCTGCACGCGTTTGTTGCCAATACCCCAGAATTTACTGCGAGCTGCAAATAATTTCCCTTGCAAGTTCTGTTTGGGATCAAGCCGAATTTTTAGTGCACACCACACCACCAGTGCATACATCTCTTCTAGGGACAGTTCAGATCAATCCAAGTGTAATGCAAACATGTTGTACTTCACCTAATGTCCGAAAAGTTTAAAAAGTTGCGTTTCAGCTCTTCTTGGCATATCACAAGAATGGCAGCATCACTTGGAACGTTTGAGGCCTTTAAGAATTGCTCTTGATGTGGCTCTTCGAAGTTGTTTCAGTGAATTAATTCAATTCACAGGGTTTGATCTCCGTTTGCAAATTGGAGATCGGACACGACCTATGAGACAGAAGTAGTATTTTATTGCCGAAAGTGTATTGCTGCAGCTCTACCTGCTCGGTGCGGCCAATGTTCGAATCCTGCAATGGTAACGACGGGGATGGAGCAATGTGCAGGCATACAGAATTGTTCGAAGAGGTGCAGAGGCGCAAAACGCCTTAATCGCCCTGCCAATCTGCAGTGATTTATCTCAATGGTTGGAATTCCACCCATAGGATACCTTAGCATGCGCTGCCCGCTCTGAGCAGAGCGATTCAGTGATGGGCGCTATCCAACTTTAAGCATCCTTGTACAATACGGAGGTGAGGAACTGCGCCGCAAGCTACATCAACGAAGGCAATCTGCCGAGTTTAGAAATTAGCACAGCGCCCAGATTGAACTGTGCTCACGGAATCGCATGGTCCTTCATCTGTGACCTCGATTTGGAAACTTTTCACATGGCCCAGGTGCCAAAAATCACGGTAGCCACAAATACATCGCCTTTCTGGATCCAATAGTGCCATGTGTCATTATCGTACACAAATGACGTCGCCCCTGTTCATGCGAGCTTTTAATTGATGGTGCTTAACAGGCTCTCCTCCCACCTGTGGCGAAGCCCAGCAGAGGCATTCCCACAAAGGCATACAACTTGTGATCATCGGGCGTGGTCTCGAGGACCTTGTCTTTGAAGCTCAGGAACACCAGGCCCAAGCCAATCGCCAGCGGAAAACCCATCATCCACGCTAGCAGCTTGAAATCCACCCAGAGGGAGGTCTTCCATGGGTACACAAAGAACGGGCGCTGCTTGTTCCCCAGCAGCTTCCCTTGCACCTTGGACCACCCGCGGCTGATGCGCCGCATGTCCTGCACAGCAACTGCGACAGGATGACACCTTTGGCGCCAGGTGCAGAACCATCCTATTTGGGTCGAGGTGCTGTGCGTTGTGCAATGTTGGCGGCCAGGGCGCTGTGGTGTTGATTCTGTTGTTCAGGAATCCGCGCGGTGCTCCTTACTC
>CAJHUC010001649.1:0-63000 GCA_905146915.1 Ostreobium quekettii
AATTTTGTGGTTTGGGGGTTCTTGTGTCTTGCTCCCACACCAGGGCGAGCTGAGAGCGGACGTGGGGACGCGTGGACACACGTATCCACCCCCGGGGGCCCTTGAGGCCCGTACGCCCATGGGGACGTGGGGACGCAGGGACGCACGTCTCCCCCCTGGGGGCCCTTGAGGCCCATACCCCCGTGGGGGATGTGGGGACGCGGGGACGCGCGTTCCCCTGCTCCCCTTTGTGGGGCCCTTGAGGCTTGTACGCCCGTGGGGACATGGCAACGTAGGGACGCGGGGACGCACGTCTCCCCACCTCCTTGGGGGCCCCTCGAGGTCCGTACCCCCGTGGGGATGTGGGGACGCAGGGACGTGGGGACGTGGGGACGTGGCGACTTGGCGACGTGGGGACGTGGGGACACGGGGACACGGGGACACGGGGACGCGGGGTCGCGGGGGCATGGGGGCGCACGTTTTCCCGGCCCCTTTTGGGGCCCTTGAGGCCCGTACCCCCGTGGGGATATGGGGACACGGGAATGCTCCTCCTCGGCCGCCCGGCAATGAAATACGGGGAAGCCCGGCGACGTGGGGTCGTGGGGATGCTGGGGACATGAAGCCTCTGCCAGGCGGGGACGGAATTCGGGGACGCCTGGCGACGTGCACTGATGGGGACTCTGGGGACGGAAACCGCCCTCCACGTGGCGACGTCCCCACCCCAGGTCGGTGATGTCCCACACCCCGTCCCCGGGAAAATTTGGGGACGTCCCCAGAGATTGCGTTACTCTTGCGACGGGGTGCACATGAATGAAGCAGCGGCCTGAATTGAGCGTTGCTGTTCCACACCTATTCCACAGCTAGCCACCAAGGTTCAAGAATTCAGCTACTGCATGTGGGTGACAGCATATCAATGGCGGTAATTGCCACGTGCTGTTGCCGTTTGTGATCATGCCATGGCATGCTTGGGACAATACGGAACTGCTCGTCATGCTGATGGCCCACATTTGGCAATCTGAACTTGCTCACCACCTTCTTTTCCGTCTCGAAGGTGCCAACTGATGGAAGACACGTTCTTTTCAAGGCACTACTCGAAGCAACTGTTCTAAGTACTAAGTTTCTCAACGCGCTCTCTATGTGTGTGCAATTTTGTTGGCATGGGATAAATGATGGATTCTGACGTGGTAGTGCGACTGGCGTGGAGCGGCGCTTGCGGCAGCAGAGCTATTTGGGAACTGATAGCAAACGCTGTAGGGATGGCTAATACACCAACACCATTAAATCGTCAAGATTGCGTCACTGTCAGAAAAAAGCACAGTTTGCCAGTACAAATTATATAATACTGGCAGAGGGTGTCTGGCAGTATTGCGCGGAATATTTCACGAGCACATGCAAAATTTCGCTTCCCAAACAAGTGTGCTGTGCTGCCATAGTCAAGAATGGAACTTGCGCTTATAAATCATTTAAGACGCTTAGATTAGTCCCTTAGACATTGCAAGTCACAAGCATCCTTCGCGTACAATTCCAACGTGCAATAGCATGTTTGAGCCAACTACAGTCATGCCTCCGTCCCGAGGCCATCTGTGCACGTGGGTGCAATGGGCGCACCATGTCCAAAAGCAACGCGCGCCAAAGGCACAATTTCCTCGACGTCAAAAAATTTTCCCTCCCACTCTGCACACATTTTCCACAAGCCCGCCAAAACTCGCAATCCAAGAAACAGCAGAGGGTGCTTCAACGCAAGTGACCGGAGCCAGGAAATCAGCCTGTGATCCACACTCCGTAGAGATAGTACGAGGAGACAAGGGCCAAGAGCCCAGCAGTTGTCCATCGACTTGTTGTCGGTCATCGGCAATATCTGAGCACGAGCTTTCAAACTTTCCTGATCGCTTGGAAATGAAAATTCTTACCCCAATCCTCATCGGTCTGCCCCATCACCTTCATGCTAAGATGGATCCACAGTTCTGCAATCGCCTGCAGCACAGCAAGAATGAAACAGTTGATGGCATTTCCCGTCGTATGTGACCAAACCCTGGTGGGAAATGGCCCAAGCATGGCAGACAGGCAAGCGATCAGCACCACAGCAGTTGCATGACCAGGACCCGGCAGGACGTGGCATATAACAAAGGTTATCTTGGGCTGATGTGCCATGGTGTAGCTGGTAATGCTTGTGCATCCGCAGCAGCCAGATCTTTACAGCATCAGCCACCAGATGTACACTTCCAAAATTTATGAAACGTGCACACGCAGAGGCTATTTTGCTGAGTGCACGATTTTCTTCCATCTGGTGTGATGAGCTGCTTCATTTCTACTTGATTAAAGCTGCTCACAATGGTAAATAAGAAATAATCTTTGGGTGAAATGGATGCGGGAAAGTGATACTGAATGCTGAGCCCTGTACTCATGTCATCCAAGATGAGTCTGAAGCCGTGCACCGAAAAGGCGAAGACAAAATTTTGTTATGCACATTACATGCTCCCAGAGCGCATCAAGGAGCTGCACCACTGCGCTGCTTCATCAGCTGGAAATCTTCAACCAAAAATCACATCTGTACACGTGCGCTCACAGCATCAATACAGCATCCTCCAAACGCCCACAAACGACCACAGCCAAAAGAGCTGACACCGTTGCAAAATCCCATCAGCACCGCCAACTGCGGTGCCTTTTGACAAGAATAGATAACATCACAGTTTCTTTGATGCCATCACAATCACTGTGATGGCGGCACTCAGTCTTCAAAAAGCATCCCAAAAGTGGTGTTTCCATCAGAGCGCACAAAGTGTGCACACTCTGTGCACTTCACATTCACTTGTGTAGGAACAATCATTTCTCCATTTCTGATAAATCTCCAAAACACTCTCAACTTTCATGCACCCCAAGGCTGCCAAGCTCCTTTGTTCAAATTTTCCTTCGAATCACAAATAGGGCCGGTGCACCTTGCAGGCGATGACCAGCATGGACCCATTCAAAAAGTGTTTCTGTCTGTCATGTACTCATTCCATATGCTCTCACCTCAAGGTTGCGTGCATAGCGAATGGGCCCCACGTACGCTGGCTCGAATCCAGATGCGCGCACCAGCTCCTCAGCGACGTCCTTCTTCTCTGGTGCCCCCGCATACAGCATGGCCAGCTGCTGGCCGTTTATCGCACTGCCGTCGGGGGCGTGCATGTGGTCCACACCGGTGGTGTTCCACGCCTTGAAAACGAACGAATCTGGCAGGGCCGCAGCCAGCACCTCTCCACCTGTGTGCAAGACCACTGAGATGATCGATCTTCTCTGCTGAGCGAGATTGCAGTGTGCACGATCTTTGCACAAGTTCAGGATGAGACCAAGATGTGGCAAATCCTTAACATGTGCAAGTTTAGAAGAGCAAGTTGCGCTGCTGGCAGCATCGAAGCACTGGTGGGGTCATCAGGACTCTGAGGGGCTCTGAGCTTTGGCAGTGGGCCAGCAGTTCTGTTATGGGGGCAGCTCTCAGAGCAAGCCAAGGGATTCTCTGAACTCTTACAACCTGTTGATGGCTCACAATTGGACAACAAGTGAATACATTTGACTCGCAGAGCACCTAGAGCAAAGCCTAACAAGTGGTGCATCTCTGTTGCATTGACAGCCGCAGAAAAAATCGTTTGCCCTGAAGTGAGGCTGTGTGATCCACAGGCCTTGTTGGCAAGCCCACCTGAAGTCGCCTGCTGCCAGCGAAGCTCGCATTCTGGGAAGGGTGTTGTCGCGTTAGTTGTATCAAGGACAACCTTGCCCTTGGCACCTGGCCCAAGAGAAGCAGCAAAAGCTTGGATGCCGGCGTCTTCAGGTGGCACTGCAATACAGGGCAACAGACATTTACAGCAGTCAGGACAGCTGTATTGGGCCCAATGGGTGCCAACGATCAACATGTAAGCCCTGTTCAATAAATGCACATTGACAGCAGTGTCTGAGCGTTTTCAACTGAGCACTACAAAGATCACTCACAGGGGCTCCAAACCTGCAAGGAGATTACCACCCTCACTGCCTGTTGCCAATTCCCGACTCAGAGCCCACCTTGGGCTTGCTGGGCTTCAGCACAATTGACAGAATGCTGGATGCTCCTCCACTGCAGGTTTTGTTATTGCTTTTTTGGCAGAAATTCACATGTCCACAAGTCCAATGTGTGTAATTCACAAACACCCACTTTTGACTGCCACTATGATGGCCTCCCCCCAATCAACGGCATCAGCGATGGCTGCTCCGCTTGTCCCGGGTTGTTTCTGAATGAGTGCTGCCATATTCTCTGACGATGGGTTCCGGCTTCCATACTTGATGCTGTGGCCAGCTTTCAACAGCTGGCCCCCCAGGCAGGACCCCACAGAGCCAGTACCAATGACGGCGACTTTCATGTTAACGGTGAGCGATGAAGGCGCCAAGTACCACTGCCTGCGGGGCAAGCTGATCATGATAAGCTGCATGGACAACAACTGCCAGAACAGCCATGACAAGTGCACTTTGGAGGCAGTGAAGGACACAAAGAACGACAAGTGTTGCGTCTCGAAATCAGTAGTCTGCGCATCGACCAATTGCACAACCTGAAGAGTAGTGGCGATGGTGATACTTGTGACGGCGTAAGTCATCTTGGCCACTGTTGCCAGCATGTAACACAGTCGCACTTTCTTTCAACAAATCGGCCAAGTCGGCTGACGGTGACCAAGGACTGAAGGGTGGAGGTGCAAGCAACTATCGGCTTGTATGGATTCAGGCAACTCTTGGGAAAGTTGTTGAACTGTGCAACATCCATTGGGATACATTCTATGCTTCACGGAAAGGCACGACTGGCGTGTGGGCTTGTGAAAATGACGTTTGAGAGTTTCAATGGCGACACTCGTTGACCCTTTTTTGCCAGCCAAACCTCAATAGCTGCCAATAAGAATCCGACTCTCGGGGGCAGCGCTTCAAACAAAAAGGATGTCACAGGATTTGCCACGATTTGCTGTCACAGAACCGTGTAAAGACTTCACCAAGAGAGAGCGCCTTCCAAGCAATGAAGGGAAACGCAGTGATCAACGTGGCGCACGATGCCCAAGCACTCTGTAGGCCAGGACAACAGAAATAGCGGATGCGTAGCCAAATGGTAGGGAACAGGGGATACGCAGCGCTTCCGAACACAGCCAACAGGAGCCGCCACGTTTCGGTTGAAAGCTGCAAGTGCGCAACGCTTTTCTCGGGGGCATCAAGATGAGGGGCCAGTGCGCCTGGAGCAAAAGCATTCAACCGCAGCAAGAGACGACATTCAGGACAGTGCAACAGGGCGTCAAGTCGCCATCTTTCTAGCTCAGGCTCGCCGACAGAGAACGCGTCGGCCAAAGCGCGGCTTCGGGTAGTTGTTGGGATCTTGATGGCGCCGAGCACGGAACAAGGCACGCCAGGCCGCCCAGTCACAGGAGAGAACTGCTCCGATCGCTATCGCCGCGCGGAGATGGTTGGGAGCCGATGATTCCCACCTCGACCTCCAAATTGGCACAAGAGGAGTGTACCGCCGCCCAGAAAGCCCCCTTGCGAGGTCGGGGGCTTAGTCGCGTGTTTGCAGGCGGGCGCGCCCTTTAGCCCCGTCGGCAACCTTGTGTTGCGTCCCCCCAGTGCCGTTGTTGTCCCAGATCGTGATGTTAAGGGTCGCGCTCCTGAGGTGGTGGTCGACGCCAGTCGCTTGCCGGTTTTACGTGAGGGTTAACCAGGAAGTACAAGGCGCTTCGTGAGGAATCATGGGACAGTACGTAATTTGTGTGAGGTCGCAGTCTGAAACAGGCGAGACGTTGTGCCGCTGGTGTGGGACCGTCTGGGGTCGAGACACGCATGGCGAGTCCGTCAAAGCCCACCTGAAGCAACAGGTTCGGAGCCCTGCCGTTCACATGACCAGCCGTTAAAATACAAGATCTGTTGGCATTTCTGATGCCTCGAGATCTACGGATGCTATCAAGCACTGAAAGACAAGATGCCTCGTCACGTCAAACATCAAGGCCAATGTACCAAACTCATTAAATTCAATCATAGAGACAAAAATAGTATCATAATTGCATCAAATTAAATGCGCCCACAACACAGTCGCACCCTGACATGGGAAGGATTGTGTAGCGGATAAGGACTATGAGTGCGAGTACATGATGGAAATGGGATAGAGATAGAAAGTAGTATATACACACCCTAAACCCCCAAAACCCACGCCCCACAGCCCAATCCTGACCCGTCTAGACAGGTCTTCTGGAGATGGATGTCGTCATCATGGAGACGGAGAACTCCATCTCCATCACTGTCTCCGTACTGGGAACAGCATACCCTAAAACCAAATTTGGGACTTAGGACTTATAAACGGGTTGGGGGCTTACATTGCCCTATGGTGGTCCGTCTCCATCTCCGTTCCTGTCTCCTTCACCATCTCCATCACTGTGTCCGTCTCTGTCTCGCCTCTGTCACGTCTCCGTGCTTATGGTCTGTATCCCAACACTCTGGCACAATAATGTCGCTGTTGAGGGGGAGCAAGCATTTGGCGGTGCAATTTAAGTGTCATCATAACATTCCAGAAAACCTGAAGCTTCTCGTCTCATTCATGCGTCAAAGCTCCCAGCGGTGGCTGTTTCTGATATTCTACAGCAAGAATTCGAATCCCAGTACTGCGATGGGCAGGCCAGCGTGACACAGATGCTTTGGGATCTTCATCAAATCAAATGCCATTGTGATTCATGGTGATTCATGTTATGCAGTTGCCCCGAAGGGATACCCAAGCAGCCATTGCGCAGTGCAGGTGGGCAATGCATTGCTGAATGGCGATCATGAAAATGACCAACGATATGTTTAATGGGTCTCCAATGGACCTTCATTTACAAAACAGATTTTGCTGGGCAATGGATTTTTTATTGTTTTGCCAATTTTGGCAGATTTATTTTCTACTTCTCCTTTCTCAATAGTCCCGTTTCTGACCATGCCGAAGGAGGGGATTATGCGTGATTCCTAATTTACGTGGGAGAATTCCCTCTGCAAATCTTCGAATTTTAGTGGGAATTTTCTGATTGAGGAAGTACTGAAAGTTGTATACAACGTTCACTCAGAAGCTACGTCCAATGGGGACTTCCGGTAGCCTCCAAATGGAAAGATATTGAATTCTTGCTCCTCAAGTTTCCGGTGCGACATCTCGGCATCTGTGATTTAGACTGATAACCAGCCTCAGTTGCCATCTTGGACCGACAACTGGACTGCATTCTTGCAATATCGAACCGGAGCGTCCACGTCATTCTTCTCAAAACCTTTGACCCACCCTAATCTTGAACAACACCGCTCAAGCTTCCAGGCTTGTTGTTTACGCTGTAAACACAGATAGTATTTAAACTTTATGCGTAAGAATATATTTTACTTTTTTTACGTGTAAAAGCGTGTAAAATTATATATTCTACCGTATACGTTAATAAAACGTAGATAGAGTCCCTTGTACATAGGGACAGTACATGCAGCCTTCGGGAGTCTGGGAAGTGATAGCCAGACGCGTTGGAATGGGCAGAAAACGAATTTTCGTTGCACACCGTCGTGGCCGTTGGCGAGTGCGAAGTCGACGCTGTGTTGCGTGTGCTCGAGAAGGCGGAGGACAGATCATTGCACGCGACTTTTATCGTGTAATCTGTGTGTGACAACAAGCCGCGAAAACGTAAATCCAGGCGTAGACATAGCCTATTTTTCAAATTTACGTTTTTGCGCATAGAAACGTAAACCTAAATGACAAACCTGCAAGCTGCAATTGCGTCCACTGCATTTATACCAGTAAATGTCATTATGACGTCTACCCTGGGGAGTTCCCCCGATGTTGGTGTATACACTCGTTTGTATCAGGTTCTTGTTGTATCATGTTTCCATTTGCATCCTGAATGTTGATATAGTATCCGGCGCATTCAACACTGAAGGGAAACTTCGGTGTGCGGAATATCGAGGAAGAGGGCAGTCTTTGCCACGTTCTGAACTTCACGGCTCGAAACTTCGCCTATGTCACTGCAGCACGATCGCCACCAGCCTTTGTGTCCAGATTTGCTTGCTGGGGCAGCAAAGGCTTTCGTATTATGTGCATAAGTCGCAAAGACTACAGGTCGAAATTTCTAGGAACTGTAAGGCCAATGTGCTGTAAGAGAAAAACGACGTTTCATGCCATACCTAGTCGGAGCATCTTCATGGAGACGCGTAGTCGTATAGAGCACGGTATTTCATGCTGTAGAAACCATCCGTGCACCAGAAGAAACCGATATTCTTGCGATGCCAACTGCGCTGCCATTTTACACCACATATTTTACACCATATGCCATCACATCCACTTTATGCCATTGTAATGACTGTTGTGGCACCACTTTGTGTCAAAACAGCATTGCAGCTGGCATTGCTGACATGGCGATTTCTGATAGTGATGGGCACGTATCATCATGTCATCATAATCACAGGTGGCGCCCTCAATTTTCCAGCTTTGCACAGGGCAGGACATAAAAGCGCACAAAGATAGTGGGTATGTGAAGTACGTTGTGCCAGGGTTCAGGTAATCGGCCGACACCACGGGGCCCAAAGGTCCCTGCGAATTAATTATCAGGGACCTGGTAATATTCACAATGTCAGCAGATCGGCTTTTTTTAAAGCCAAGTCCGCCGAATTTTTTGCTTAAGTTCCGTGCCCTGCATAACAGCTGATGGCATTGAAGTATGTGCGAAGACTGATTCCCTGGGCGGGAGACTGTTATGGAGAACCTGATGGGAGGTTGTCACTGTTGCGGTAAAGCAAATGCTATGGATCTTCTGCCTTTCCCCCCATTTTTCTCCGTCCCATGGTGACAAAAAACCTTTATTGCATGCGCCATAGCCTGAATTTTTTTGGGAAAGTTGCTACAGCTTCCGAAACCAGTCCAAAAGCTGGGCCTTCGGCCCAACGTTCTGCACTCTTGTCGCTCCCACACTGTTTAACAGAATCTGCAACAATCGTTTCCTTCTTCCTTTATGGAAAATGTAGGCACCTTTTTTTGAATGATGGCATTTGCATTTCTCTTCCCGAGCTCATGCGTGCGCAGTCACAGTCAGTGCCCCAACAACCGAGGCCCTGTGCAGAGACTGTTCCCCGCATCCTACCGCCTTCAGCGATGCAATTCACCACCACGATGGGTGGCGCACACTCCCCACCAAGGAATTCCCCATCGATGGGGACTCGCTGCTCCCTTCCCGACATTCCCTCGTGAGCAACAATTGAAACACCTGCCCTGTCCCTGTGCCACCCTTGCGCCCACTGGCCCTTGGCGGTTGCGTGTATGGTGCGGCAATTGCATTCCGCGCAGCGATGGCCAGCCGATGGCTATTGTTAAGCGCCATCGCGGGCCTCTAGAGCTGCTGCGCGGCACAGCCACACGCGAAAGGCAACTTTGAGCCTTGATTTCCTGTTCCGGACGGTCGGCACATGCACCATCGGCGCCCCGCAGTGGGCGCATCTCGGGGCAAAGGGTCAAACCAAAAATGCAGGCGACGAGCAGGGATGGGAGCTGGGCGCCACGGACACAACATCAGAAAGCCGCGTCTCTGCCCCCATTGCGCTTCACAGCCCAGCGAGGGGGCCAGTCGCAGCCGAGGGAGTCACACTCGCACCATCACCGTCGCACGCTTGAGGGGAACCCGTCTCAACACCGACGTTGGATCCGCAAGCCATCGCCGCAGCCGCATTGACCTCAATCAACCCAAAAGCGCAATCGACACCCGTTTGGGCGCAGGCCATTGCCGTTGTGATGATCGGCGCCGGCGATGACGACGTGGGATAGCGCCGGAAGTTACACCTCGAGTGCAAGCGGGCACGGTACGCCGCAGCCGAGGCACCGATTGCCGCGCCTCCCGCCTGCTGCTCTGGAGCGCAGCCACTGCCCCAGCCTGGGGCGCATGCCCGCAGCACCCGACTCGGAGAGGTCCTCCACCCACATAACCTCTTTCATGGCTTCGATTCTTACACAAGAACTTGATCCGGACTCCAAAAAATTCGTTTCCGGGGCGGTCCAAGTGGCGTTGCTAGCTATAAGGTATAAGACCAGGTGGCCTGGCCGTGATTCGTCCACCTGCTCTTCAGTCACAATGCCCGCCAGAACAGATCAGCTCAGCTCGTTGTCATGACGTTGGCCCCCACACAAGCAGGACAACGCAGCCCAGCAGGCACATTACGCTTTCTACCAAGCGGAACACCCAACTAGCTAAAGGACGTTGCCAGCGCAGGTGCCACACCGCTGGGTTCCTTGAACCGTGGGTACCAAATCCGCCTTATTTCCACGCAAAGCCCAACGGCTGGGCCGGATCCGCCCACGGTCTCAGCGGCCTTCCAACCACAACCCGTCAACTTTCGCCCATCTTTGAGCAGGGCGCTGCTAGCAGCACGTCCAAGCCTTGCATCGGCGTTCCCAGCCCGGGCAGCGGTTGCTTCTTCGGCCAGCCCTTAACAGCCCATGCTGTCTCCCTCACCGGGACGCGGTGACCGCCACTCCGTCGAAAAAGATCAACTTCCTTGCAACCACCGCACGTTCATTATCCAGGGCGCCGAAGGGCCGTTCGGCCGCTTGCTTTCTAAGGCACACTTCACCCCAGCCCCGAGTCGAAATGGCGGCTGCTCACGGTGTGCGTGGGCGAGCTCCGCAGCGTGCACGGGCTCCCGCTTCTCGCCCGCCGCCATGCCCAGCACCGGTAATCAATTTCGCACCATCGGCAGCACTCTTGCGCGTCGCGCGCATTGCCCACCGTCCGCACGCCCCCAACCCCAACCCACCACCTTCACGTGGCTGCGCCTCTGGCCAGCCGATGCAGACCATGATCTTGTGCAGGGGTGTCCTTGCGCTGCCGCTGGGCTTATACCCGTGAAGGATCTGCGACAGGACCCTACCGACCGATCGAGGCCCCGTGCATGGGCGGTATGTATGCCCCAGCGCACTACTTAACTTCACCGCATCTCGACCCCCAGCCAACAGAAGCGAGCCCAGCAAGGTCAGGCAGGCCAAAAGCCGAAGGACCGTTCCTTTTTGCCCGTCTCCTGGATCCTCAGACGCTCGTGGGGTTTGTCAGGCAAGGATAAGATATCCTTGCGTGCACAAGGATATTTGTGCCGGGCGCCCCGCGGGCTTTGGAAGACCGCCCGCAGCTGGGCGGGGGCGCCGATGTGCGCACGAGGAAGCGCGGGCTGCCAATGGACCCCGCGGGGTCGGCGCCTTCCCCGCGCCGAGCGGACGGGTACTGCCGGTTGACTGGCAGGCCGTGGCGGCCCGAGGGGCGTGTGCGTCACCTCACGCGGCTGCTCATTGGAAGCACTGCCATCCATCGGAGGTCCACACGACTCAGGCCATCAATCGATTCCCCGAATCGAGGATGGCTATTGATCACCGGTGGAAGACCCGGAGGCGTGTTAGGTGGGTCGGCGGGGTAGTCGTGAATGGCGTCATGTTGCCACTGCAATGGTATTACCGCGGCGGTGATGGCGAGGGTGGGGCCCGCTCAGCTGGCAGCGCGTCCGACGCAATTGCAAAAAGGGCTTTGGCGGAGAACGAGCAATCGTCACGACCGTTGCGCCACATGGTGTCATTCACCTTATTTTCGCTGGGTGGTGACGAAGGCCGGCAGGGACAAGGGCAGCGGGACCGTACGCTCAAGTACACGGCGAAGGTTTACAGCAGAGCAAGGGGCAACAAGAATTCTGTCTCTTATGTATCCGGCCCGCTCATCATTGTCCTTAATTCTGTTCCTATTGTCTCATCGCCTTTTTATGCGTCCAGCTATTAATGATACTCAATCGGTTCTGGTTACAACATTGGGTCGTTTGCGTTCTCAGCTGACGCTGGACTCTGCCGCTAGTGCTGCACGAATGGAGTGCATGGGATGGGCCGAGCAAATGACCATTAACAATACAGGAAAAGAAAGCAAGTTTCGGAAGGGTTCGGGATGGCAGCTGGGAATGTCGGTCGCGAATTGTGGAGGCAAGGGTTGGTTGGAGCACTCACCCTCCATTCCCATGTTCTCTCCCTCCTGGTAATTTCCCCGGAGCCCTCGTTGAAAAAATTTGCACGCACAGGATACAGGCGCAACCAAGATACAGGCGCCCATGTCCAGGCGCCATATCTTCCCTCCATGTCTTTGATGCGGAGACCCCATATCCTGGATACGGAGCGCTCTTATCCAAGACACGGCCATGCTCCCAATATGCATATCCGGGATACGACGTGCAGATCATTTTGATATCCAGAATATGAAATGTCGATAAGCCATTAGATAAATAGTGCTCTGGGAGTTGCTGCGCCCCAAAAGGTGTTAACCTGCATGATGACGCGCTGTCACCAGGTTTGGTCTTAACAGCGTAAACAGGTTTTTATTTACGGCCATTTAGACGTACAACTAGATTTTGTTTTTAGGCGTAAATAAGGGCAAAAATGCGTGAAAAAGGGCACTATGTATTTAAAGACATACCGCCTCAAGGAGTCCGGGAAGTGGTATATAGACTAACTGAAGTGTGAAGAAACGAACGCTTGCTTGACGACGTCGACGTCGCTGTCCTTGCCGGGCGCACGCTGGACGCTGCATTGCCGGTGCTGGAGGAATTGGAGAGCTCATCATTGTATGGGACGTAATCATCTAATCTGAGCGTGTCGGCGAGCCGTGAATACGCGCAAACATGGCGGTAAAAATGGCAGTTATCTATCTACGCGCTTTAACGCGCGTAAAAACATGTACGTAAAAATGGAGTCGTAAACGTAATTACGTCGTCGTTATAACGACCAAGCCTGGCTGTCACTATTTGCAATACCCAGCAGGCAACACCGCCACCGCAGAAACGCCTCACAAAGTAAGGACGACATCGCATGGCGCTTCGGAAACTACCTAGCACGTATGGGGTTAGTCACCCTCAGTGGAAAGTTGTTAAACTAATCGCTTACTCCCGAAAGATCGCCTTGCCGTTGTAGCACCGAATGTGCGCAATTGGCGTCCCCTCTTGAAGAGAATGCCACGATCTTTACTGTTCAATAGGCCTCCTTTATGGCTGCCGCTTACCCGGGTGCGCACATTCCAAGGTGAGTGTTCTTGCCCAGCTGCTTGCACACAATTGTGGCGCTAGCGCTCTGGACCCTCCTCCTGAAAAGTGGATAGCAATTGTGAATGAAGCAAATAATTGACGAAAAATGTAACAACTGCAATATCGCAAATCCCTCTCATGCAGATTTGTCGTGTTTCCCCTGGTCACGGTGCTTCGTCAACCCCCCAACGACAAGCCGAATCAATCCTCGATCTGTCATCGAATACCGGACTGGTGCCTGCCCTACAATCGCTTTTACAGTGCTGCAAAAGTAGAAAATCGGCAAAAAAATTCGTTGTGGAACTATAAAAATGGATTTTGCGCAAAACTCGATTTTATATGACAGCGACTAGTCGCGTTGTTACAACTGTTCCCCTCGAGATGGGACCCTCGCCTGGGCATGATTCATTCATAACAAATCGCGTCAAGCCCACGCTTTGATTTCAAGCCACTGGCGGCCCAAAGCTTCTGGAGGAGCTGGCAACATCTTGCCCTACCCTGGGTAACACTAGGGTAACACAAGGCAACACCTTGCCCTGCCATACACTGGTAGAAAACGCCATGTTTGCGATGTCAGCTGTGATGCCATTTTGACACAAATTGATGCCTTCACAGTGAGTGCGATGGCATAAAAGGGGCTGTGATGGCATCAGTTTGTGTCAAAATGGCATCGCAGCTGGCATCGCAAACAGGCTGTTTTCTACTGGTGATAGTGCATCGGACGGTCACAAACTGTGGAGCACGTTTACCTCGTCCGGCCGCCCCTCCCACCCCGCCGCAGGCACGCGCGCGTGTTTGTGCCCGGGCCGCAACGGACGGAGCAGCCGCAGCCATCCCGCCGACGTTGGGGGCAGCAACCAACCACGCGCGGGCCGCACGGCCCAACGGGCCGAACAAACGTGAAGGGGTCCCCTCACACTGCGAGTGTCGTATAGCATGACAAGAGAACGACGTGCCGTAGACACAGGGGGCGCCCTCCTAACGCGGCATCACGCATTGTGAGGCAGCACGCTGAGCGACCCTGCGCCTGATGGGGGCGCACTGAAGGCGGGGCATGCACAATTGCAAGTTACGTAAATTTGATTGGCCGCGGCGCCCGGCGTCCACCCCCGTCCCCTCCTCTTCGCGGCGCTGCCCTGTTCGGCTTGGCCACTCCACTCGGCGCGCAGGCGTGTGGCGGACAAGCGACAAGCTTGGCTTAGGAGGCGGCGTACTGCTGTGGCCGAGCGAGGTGCGAACGTTTAGCCGGGTGCATGGCATTGGCGGGTGTGGGGCGCTCAAGCTTTGTTCCCGGGATCGCGCGGTGCTGCTCGAGGCAGGAGGGGGGTCTGGCGCCCAGACCGGAGGGCCGGCCCTCGGGGTTCAGCTCCGACCGCAGCACTGTGTGCGCTCATGCGCGTCGGAACCGGGGAGGAAGGGGATGTCGTGTCTGTGGCGGGTGGCGCGTGCCAGCGCCGTTGCCTTGAGGCATGGCCTTTCGGACAATCCGGTGGTTTCCGACCTCCCAGTGCATCGCCTGCCGCGCTGTGAATGGGTTTGAGGGGTTCGGGGTGGGGTGGTGGTGGAGGGTGGTGAGGCGCGTGGCGTCGATCGAGGTGTTTAGGTCCCGGGGGCAGCGTTTTTGATTGTGCGCGGGGGCGAAGTGCGCATCATCGCTGCAGAGGGCACGATGCGGATCAGCAGTGGCTGGCAATCGCGACCAATCCGCGCGGGACCTGCGGCGTAACGCGTTCCGGCGCAGGAATTTGCTGCGTAGGAGTGGTGGGTGGGATGGGTGGGCGCAACCGGCAGGATTGGGTCTCGAAGGCAGCTGCTTGCGCATCTGGCATCGGGCGGGCGACCGACCGCGCGCACGGCGGCGCCAAGTGCGCTTGTTGCTTCTGGTAGGCCGCGGGGTCGTTTCCTCGCCCAGCACTGTCGACGTCGACAGTGCCCGTCGACGGACACACAATGCTCTTACCAGAGGTGTGTGCCGCAGCACCCGCCGGCCCTCCCAGTTGGGAGGGCTGGCTGCGAAGCTAGCTGGCACAGAACGACACGCCCAATGTTTCAGAATGGCTTGGCACCATTGTGCCCCGATTTGCAAGAGAGCATGCGCCTGCCGCCCGCATCCCCTCGCCCACCCCCCACACCAGCGAATACCCACCGCCTGATAATGGAGTCAAGCGAACGGACAGAGATACATAAAATTGGAAAGTTCCTGTACCTGTTGCGGCACAATGACGCTGTTGGCCGCCAATGACATCCAGGGAGAGCTGCCGTTATGCACGGCGACCAGAACATTGCTGCACTCTAGCGCAGGCTTGTGTTTTCAACGTTTACGTTTACGTTTACGTTTACGTTTACGTTTACGTTTACGTTTACGTTTATGTTTACATTTACGTTTACGTTTTTTCGTTTACGTTTACGCGTCAAAGCGCAAAATTTGCCAAAAATTCTATTTTTACTGCCATTTTTACGTTTTTACGACACCCAGGTTACACAATGAAAGCCGCGTACAATGATCAGTCTTCCGCCATCTCCAGCACCCGCAATACAATGACCACCTCGCCCCTGGCAAGGGCGACGACGGCGTGTAACAAAAGCTTGATTTTTGCCCCTTTCAGTGTGTCTGGCTGCCACTCCCCGGACTCTGTAAGTCTGCATGTACTGTCCATATGTTCACGGGGTTGTATTTACATTATGCTTACGTATTTTTTGCACATTTTTACGCATAAAAACATAAAAATTATTATCAGGCGTAAAAACGTAAATACGGTCAGTTTCTATGGCGCAAAAACCAAGGCTGCTCTAGCGAGAATGTGCATGTTCATAGGGGCGCTCGCTTTCCCTGTCATCCACAGTGACTGATTAAATCTCATGCAAACGAGGGCAACCGCGCACGGGTCCCAGTTCGCGAGGTGACACTGCAAAGACGGCATGCAAGCTGACAGGTACTGTCAGCGACGCCCCCCTCCAACTGGTCCTGTGCGTATCGATAGCAGGGGCCACCCAGCGTATAGGTATCGATACTGATACCACCACACTGCACCCCGGCTTACGGCCCACCGGGAAGGGGTGCAGGGCACGGGTGCTCATCCATGGCCCTGATGGTATGCGGCACTCCCACTTGCAGTGCAGTCAGGACGGTACTGCGGGCGCGATTTACTCCTCCAACCAAGTCACCGCCGTACTTCAAATTTTACTATGAAGTACGTGTACGGTCGTACGGCGGTGTGATGGGCATGGAGGCGGGCTGGGCTGGATAGCGGGCTGCCCCTGCACTCCGCTACCAGGCTGATTGAACGGCGAGCTCGCCAGCAGACATGCGTGCCTGCGCCATCAGATGCTCTTTCACACTGCGGCAGTGTGGACCTCAAACACCACGCCGGCTGAATTTCAGATTGTGAATTGCCAATCCACGGGGCTGCCGGTACTTGACGCTCATACCGCCTTGTGGCAGCACAGCCCACCACGGCGCTGAACCTCTTCACGCTGGATTCGCCCACCGGATTGACTGCGCGTGTCGGGCCAACCACCAACGGCCCAGAGTGAGGGGGGCACCGTGTACTGGCAGGATGTCCCCGTGTGCGGTGCACACGCGGTGCATGCGTTCCGGCCCTCATGCCCCAGTATCGCTGCCCCCGGCCTTGAGTAACGTGGTACCTTCCCCTCCTGTACGTGCGACCCTGCGACCGCTCAAAGTCATACGTGCCCCAACCCTTCTCAACACACAGGGGCGCCCGAGTACAGTGCGCCGCGTAGTCACGCGCTGTCTGGTCGTGTGACCGGGATCTGTCGCGTGCGCCTCTTCCCACTTCGGAATACTCTTCGCATCCTCGTACAGTCCAAGCCGGGTGACTGAGCCCCCTTGCAGGGTTGATGCCCCCACATTGGCGCGCAGTACCGCGGCGTCGACTGGCAGCCGCAGGGCCCTTGTCAAAGCGCCGAACCGCCAGGGTCGCCGCACCCAAATACCCCCCACCCGCCCCCACGCACCCTCGTGGCGCGCCCGCCCCCACCCCCTCACCCCGCCCCCACCGCCTCGGCTGTAGCAGGAGACCCGCGGGAGGATCGCAGCCCCAAGGTGGGCTGTACTTTCGGTGAGATGCGGTGACGGGCACATGCCCTCCCGGGCGATTAGTGTGCGCGAAACTGGGCGAGCAGCTGGCCCTCCCGACCCCCTTCTCTTGATCACGCCGCCGCCGCCACCAAGGTCGAGCTCCCGAGGCCCCCCCCCCGCGCCCTCCCTTCGTGGCGATTCACTCTTGTGGTGTTTTGCCGCAGGGTCCATTGAGAAGGCCCCGGATCGGGGCGGGCGGCGCGTTGAGGATCCCCGCGGTCGCGGCAGCCCCCCGCATCTTTCGAGGGCTCCCGGGGCGATCGGCAGCCGATCGACAGCGCGCCGGGCGCCGGTGGGCCAACTGCGGTGGGCGTGCGAGCGTCGGCAAGGGGGTGGCGGCAGGGAGCCGGGATGAGCGGCTGGGACGGCCAGGGAGGCGCGGGGGGGGCCCCCTTGGACCCCCCCGTGCCGGGGGCTGCCGAGGCGGGCGGAAATTTCCGCGGCGGCGCAGTTTTCAGCCCACAGTCGGACATGACGGAGGCCGCCCGCGGGCAGCTGGGCGGTGCATTCCCGGCGTCTGGCACGTGGGGGCAGGGAGAATTTGGCACTGGGGCGGGGGCCGATCTGCTGCTGTCCAGGATGCTCATGAATCCGATCTCGGAGTGCGCTGGGGGGAGCGGCCTTGTGGGGGCTTGGGATTCGAAATCGGTGGGCAGGGGGGGGGGTTGTGGGCGGCCAGGGCGGAGGGCTTGATCTGCAGAGGCGCATGGATCTGGACGGGCTAGATTCGGGCTCGAACTCCATCCTTGGGGGCCAGACGGGAGGATTTGGAGGCATTGGTGGCGGCCTGGAGGCGCTGGCGGGGAGAAGCGAGGGCGAGCACGACGCGGTGTCCAGGGCGCTCATGGAATTCGTGGCGTCGGAGGGAGCGGGCCCAGGTGGCCCGGAGGCAGAGGAGGAAGGTGGGCGAGGGGCGCGGGGGACGCGGGGGCGCTCGTGGCGCTGTTCCCGGCTGGCGAAAGGGCCACTGCGGGACGGGAAAGTCCACGAACGGCCTTTTTGAACATCCTTTTCCATGGGCCAGCAGCAACTAACATACAGACATGCCTTTGTCACCATTTGGTCAGCACGAAGCATGCACCCGGCGTGATTGGGCGCGGCGACGGTGATTTCGGCCATCAAGCCCCCATGGCGCATGAGCGGCCCCTTCGCACGCGTATTGACATGGGCCGTCTGGCGCCTGTCCCTCTCCGCCCGCCCGCCTCGCCTCGCAACCGACGCACAGTCGATGTTGCAGCACACGCGAAGTGACATCAGGGCGCCCAATCTTCGGACAGCGCCCCGATGTACTGGGATGCCCTCTTTTTCGTGTGGGGCTCGACTCCGGCGGTACGCGCGTTCCCCCGCCCGACCGCCTTCGGGCCAATACCGGCCCGTACTTGCGCCCTGTACTTGAACCCCTGTATCTCCCACTTGTATTTGTGGCCCGCGCCCAACGGCACATGCACATCCGTACCGCGCACATTGTCACCCGGGGTTGAAAGGATAGTGAATGAGCGCGTGAGGGGCCATTCGAGCACTTGTGGCAGTGAGCGCTCTCGACGACCCTCGGCCGGTTCCATGGACGCATTAGCACCCCCGGCGGCCGCGAGCTGCGAGCCAGACTCCTGGCAACGGGCCGCGTTCGGGCCGGGCCAGGCGCCCAGCCATTCTGCGCCCCTGGCGCAGCCGTGCGGCTACCCCGGCGACTGCCTGGACGCGGCGATGGAAATCTGCGCTGCCTCCCGGGATTGTGACATCGTCATGCTGCAGGCGCCGGGCAACTCAGAGGCCCTGGGCGGCACGGCGACCGCGGCGCCGATTGATTCGCCCATCTGCTCCTCAGGTCCGTCGAGCGCGCTGGCGATCGGGTCGCGAATCCGTGCTGCGGCCAGCGGCGATGTGATTGCCGCAGCTACAACACGGCTATGAGTGCCCAACGTCGATGGCGCGAGGGGCATTGGGACGGAAGCGTGGGGCGCTGACCGCCTGCGGGCGCTTACTTTGTGGCGTGCGCGCTTTGATCGGCGAAGCACACTCAGGTCGATGATTTTCCCTGTGAAACCCTGCCGAACGTTCCGCATGTCGTCAGGCCCGCTTGTCTCATGCTGCGAGTCGTTGAGCCCAGCTCGCGCATCCAAGGTACCGTGTATCCGATGTCGCTGTGGATCCCAAACCAGCTTCGGGGTTGGGATGGGCCCCGCGCCCGTCCATGCCACCCGGCCGTGGGCTTCAGGCCGGCCTTGAATTCTTGATGATGCTTGCGACACGAGCCGTCGCCGCTCTCACACTGTCCCTCTTTTCGGCGCTTGTCCAGCTCGCGGTCGATTGCGGTCGCGCTCCGCTGGGGCCAGTGTCCCTGGCCGAGGGTCCTGTCCCTGTCGCGACCTGCGCCCGCAGCCGCCCCGTTGCGCCGTACGTGCGCCGAGCCCGCCCGGCTATCTCTTCCGGACAGCTGGCCGATATCGGATGCGGCCATGCTGACATTCTGATGACGATGAAGTTCCATTAGTTGCGCGTCGGTCACCGAGGGCCGTGTCTGACCCAACCGCACAGGAACGGCATGTCCGTTGTTTGCCCCAGTTTTCGGTGCTGACATGTTGGCTGCGCGGACGCGTGTCGAGTGCCGCGGAATCCGCGGAGCGTTTGAGAGCCACGAGGTTCCGCTGCAAGCAGATCAGCTCTGCAGTGGTCGAAACGGCGGCTTGTGGGCTGAGCGGAAATCCGTTGCAATTACACTTGCCAAAATCGTGGCAAAGCAGGCCCTGTCACCAAGCTGGCGATGTCGGGCTGATGTCGGGCTGAGTGTCAAGTCGAGTACCAAGCTCCGCATCAGGTATGCAGGTTAGGTGCGTGGCAGAATCGCTGCCAAGCACCCACAAAAAATAAGCGAAGCACAACAAAACAATGAACGAAACATGACATGACATTGACGAAAAGCATAAATGATGACATTACCATAACAGTGACGAAAACGATGACACTGACGAAAACATAAACGAAACATAATAAAAAGTTGAACGGAACATTAACTCTGCTTGTCCATTGCCTCGCCGTGCGTCATGGCACGCTTGCGGGAAACGCTCGCACGGCCGCTCACGCGAAATTCCCATGCGCGCAGGAGAGATCTGGCCGATCCCAATCTTCGGCGACCACGCCATGTGCGACTCCATGCCCCTCCTGGACCCCCTGGCCTGCCCGCGGTACGACCGCCCCGGCCTGACGCCCATCACCTGCCCGGCGGGCCTGGCCACCAGCGAGCGCAGCATCCAGCAGCCCTTCTCCGCGCGCTGCTTCACCAACCAGGCCCGGGCCCCCTGGCCCGACGTGCCGCCCGTCCAGAGGAACAGCAGCTCGGCGCCCAACCGGCGGGCCAAATCCTTCGGCTCCCCCGAGGCCATCGGTCTCTCCGACGCGGCCCTGGAACTGGGCCTGCCCGGCGGATCCATGCGGATCGACGGCATGGGCCCCGGGGAGCAGTGCCCTGACGCGTACTGGGCGCAGATGGAGCAGGACCTCGTGTCGCCGCGCGTCGCGGAGGGGGCATTGAGGAAACGGCCCAGTCCGTCGCTGAGCGGCGAGGGTGCGACGTCTTCACAGTCGTCGGGCACGCCGGTGGGCAGCCGAGTGCGGGGGACGATCCAGCAGGTGTACCTGAAGCGGCGGGGGTCTGCGCGCGGGAGGGGGGTTTCGAAGCGGACACCCGCGGGGGAGAGCGCAGCCGTGCAGCAGCCCAGCGTGGGGTCGTCGGAGGTGGACGGCGTGGCGGAGGGGTCGGTGCTGGCCGACGGCGGGCCCGAGGGCCAGGCGCTGGACTCGCCGCCGAAGGAGGCCAAGGCCGGGCGCGTGAGGGGCAAGGCGGCGCAGAAGACGTCGCAGTACAACGGGGTCAGCAAGCACAGGAGGAGCGGAAGGTGGGGGGGTGCTTGTGCTGCAGTGAGCGATTCAATGATGGTGTTTTTGTTTGGTTGCTTGGAGACGGCCGGCCGGCGCTACGCGCTACGGCGAGCAAATGGCTGCAGGCTGCCAGTTTCCCAAAGACAGAACTGATCTGTTTACCGACTGGTTGGCTGATTCGCTGAGCGCAAACAACAGACCAATTGCCTCACACTTGGCAAGCGTTGGCTTCTTTTGGCTTATTGTCTGGCTTAAACTGATTGCATCAAATCCAGCACTCTCAGCTGACGGTAGTCGCTGTCGGGTGCATGATGATATTCAACTTGCCACGTCCGCACGCTCATGGCATCCGATTATCCAGACGACAGATGTGAAACACTTACATGCAAAATGCGGCAAACCACTGCCCCTCGCGCTTTTCTGCCAATATCATTCTGAAACTGGTTCGCTGGCTGCTGTTGACCCCCAGGTGGGAGGCCCACATTTGGGTGAACGACTTCGGGCGCCAGATCTACCTCGGAGGCTTCGACGTCCCAGAAGACGCCGCGGCTGCGTACGACATGGTGGCCATCAAGAGCAAGGGGCTCAAGGCATCCACCAACTTTGACGTCGGCAGGTGTGAGTTAGGACAGGCCGCGGCATGCAAGAGCCCATAACCCGCAATCCTATCTGTCCTGGATCGCTCTATACTCTCTGTGTGTCAGGCGTCCACCATTGCAGCCTGGCGTCCTACGTATCGGAGCTCATTAGCCTGTGTGACACGCAGAAACTCAGTCACCGCCCCATGTGCATTGCGATGCTTGCCGCTCGGGCTGCTATTATTTATTCTCTCTGTCGGTTGTCAAATGTCCCGCGTCATCCGGCATTGATCCATAATGGCTGAACGACCCACGAATGAATGTCCAGCGATCCGTAATGTGTGAGTGACTCACACAGAGGCGAAATGCCATGGAGGAGGTTTCGCAAGACTCTCAGTACTGTGGGCCTTGGCAGCGCGCGGTTTTCCTTGTGGATGTGCATGACCCACTCCACCTTCTCTCTGCTTTCCAGGTACCTTCCACTGTGGGACTGGCTGCAGACCGTGACCCTCCCCGAGCTGGTTACGCACATGAGGCGGCGCAGCAAGGGCTTCTCAAGGGGCACCTCGAAGTACAGGGGCGTGACGCGCCATCCGACAGGTGCGTGACTGGGCGCCCACTAGAGTCATACGGTTTTCAGGATATAGTTTTTCGGCTCATTTGCGCTGATTTGGGTGTGGCGACAAACCATTGTACAGTTCTCCTTCGAGGTTATCATGTGATCTGTTTATTACCGTGTGCTCTGTTCACAGGGGAATTGAATTGGTAAAACTAGTTAATAGATTGGATTGACAAAATAACCGTGCTCACTTCACTTCAATTCAAAAAATTATTACGAAGAAAGTACGTGAAAGGCAAACGTGGTGCACAGCGCGTAGGGGACCAACGATTCATGGTTGAATATTCAACCATGAATCTGTTCCGTGACAGTTATTGGTTCTTCGCAAAGGGATAAGATCGGAGGGTAAAAGATTGAAGGGCACGTCCCACTGTTTTGCACTTCGGTGCCTTCGAAGCACAGGGGCTTGTTTTGCCCTACGGTTTCCGGCAAGCTCAATCCGAAGCTCGCAGAATCATTGTCCCTGTTCACACTCGGGCATGTGGGGCCTATTTTCACCCTTTAAATTGCCTGTCTCACAGGCCGATGGGAGTCCCGCATCGGCGTGCACGGCAGCCGCCACATCTACCTTGGTCTGTACCCGGAAGAAGAAGCCGCTGCGAAGCACTACGACCGGGCGCTGGTGCGCCTGAGGGGCGTCAGCGCCGCCACCAATTTCAGCCTTTCCGGATACGCGAACGAGCTGTCGGAGCACAAGTGGATGCAACAGGTGAGCTGCGGGCATCTGCACCATTGAAAAGATTGAACAAGACCACAACCGTCGACAATGCAGGACATAGTCGCACTCAATGCGATACGTACTAGCAATGCCTGCGCATATGCTAGTGTCAATACCTACTATGATAATAACTAATAATAGGAATTGAATGTACACGATTGAATACTGCATGCACATATGTGTGTATTGCGTATAGGCGTATATCTGTGTATTGTATATAATGCATAGTGCGAGCATTGCAATGCCCAATTTGCACCTGTTGGTGCGGTGTGAAACACGGAAGTAGCTATGTGGAATGGCGGATATTTTGCCAGCACCGGCAGTCCCCGCGCCTTTTTGGAAAATTCGCACAGATTTTTTGGATTTAATTACTCATACAGACAAATAATGAAGCAGTGACACTGGTGTCGTAAGATCAAATCGGAGTCGGCAACCATAGCTCCGTGCATGAATAGTGCATTGCCGACTGCTGTTTGATCTGCTGATTGATTGGCTGGTTGGCTAGCCGCGATGTTTCAAGATAAACAATCCGGCGATTATTTGGTTGACATATTGGGTACTTATCTCCCTGCGCTTTGAAACGAGCAAGTAAAAATCGGCGCAAATAAACGGTTTCCAACCGGGTAAAATTCATGTCAAATCGCGCCGAAACGTGTAAAAATCGTGTACACTCATTTGCTCGTTGCTACACGGTTTTGTCCATTTTTATACGATAAATGCACAAGTTGACGCAATTGTTGCGCGATGTTCAATCGTATTACATGGCGCACGGCCTTCAAAACCGTGTATTTTGGCCTGGTTTTGACTAATGTGAAAGATCATGTGCTGCATGTTGTCTTGATCCTCGGTGGCCTGTGCTGTGTAGCAGCTGGCGGCGGACCGCAAGGAGACTCTTGGGACCACGAAATACAACAAGTGGGTGAGGCATGGCGGCAAGGACGTGGCCATCTTCAACTGAAGGCAGACGCCGGCGGCGCGGCCTTACCCACGCGCACTCGTGAGTCCCCAAGAGCCAGAACTGACCCACGCGGCGTGGTCAAGCGCCCAAGCTCTTGGGCCAGGTGGCGCCAAACAGTATTGCGCAGGCCACCGAGGGAATGCGCCGCTTCCTCCTGGCGCATTCGAGGCTCAGAGGTGCCATAATGTACTGTAAATTTTCCAATGCTGCTCATAAATATTACGCAGTAGGGGCCTCTTTCATTCATTATTGCCGCAGTTCTCGCCATCGGGGCGGGCGGCCTTAGGTGACAGGCGGGATCGGTTGGCTAGGGCGGATACACTTGTTTTCTTTCACGCTTCGTGGTTAATACGTATTTTCGCAGATATAAAGGAGTCTGTACAGAAGGTGTGGCAACCGCTCTGCGACCATTGTTGCAGCAGGGCGTTGCTGTACGGGGTGAGGAGTGCTGGATGGTAACTAAGCATCAATTCATGCCGCAGTCCTGTGCACTGCGCGCTGGTGGCCGGGGTGGCGGGGATGCCATGCAGTGCGCCTGGGGGGTCGGGAAGGGAGGAGAGGGCGGTGGTGGCCCTTCCGTTCATTTTTGGCGGCCTTCTCGTTGCGCAACTTTTTGCGGCAAAACCTCGGTGGCGGCCACCCCTGATAATTTTGCCGAAAAGGGGGCAGCGCGGTGCACATAGGGCCCGGAGGGGGGTCTGCATCTTTTGGTCGTTGTCGAATATTCGCGTGTGGCGTTGTCGAAGAAAGTAGGCTGAGATGGAGCTTCGGCATAGTTGTGAAAAAGGTTTGAAAAGGCGATTGCGACGTCCAGCAGCTGTCTCGGAGCGGCATCCGAAGTGGGAAGGGCTATAGCCCGACTTGGGGCATGCAGAATTGCCCGGCTGCGTCGCTGGTGGCAAGGCGTTGTTGCACTGGCGAAGGAGTAAATGTGACAGGAACACACCCTGCCGGCGGTTTGCTCCAGCTTCGGGAATTAGCGAGGATACGGGCGCTGGGCTCAAACGAAGAGTGATGTCATCGCCGACAAACAGAGTTTGCATTTAATGAAGGCGACAGCGAGTGGGTAGGGAGGGGGATGGCTGTAGAGTTGGACACGTTGTGACGCCTAGGGGGCATGTATTTTTCTGGCAAATGGCATGGGCAGCGATAGAAGGGGCGGGCGGGAGGGATGGAGTTGACCTTTTGGAGGCTCATATTTGATTTTGATTGGCATTTCATTTTCGCGTTCCAGCGTTTTGTGGCCGCAAGAGTTCTTCACGTGCCGCTCACAAACTCATAGCTATCGTGATATGTACAGAGTCACGCACGTCGCCGTTTATTAGCTAGGGCACGCACGCAGCGCTTGGACCTCAAGCGGCGCCTGTGGGCGGGTCCGCAGTTCACTGGGATCCGGGGCCTCAAGGCCGGAAACATGGAATCCTGCAGGGCGTTGAAGGACATCAGAGCATGTGGGTGGGTAGGTGGGGGGGGTAGGGTAGGTGGGTTGTCGGGGGGGAAGGTTTTGGCGGGCGCTGCCGCCGCAGTTGAACAATAAGGTTAGAGGAGGTGAAGTGGGGAGCAGAGGGAGGGGCACCGTGCCAGCGGTGCGCCCGTCGGAGGCCGTAATTGATGGCAAGTCCGTCCCCGGTCCTAAGACGCGGACCGCGGTGGACCTGCGAGTGAGGTACAATTCTTGACGTGGATGTGTGGCTGAGGATCCGGGAAATAACACTCTGATGAACCCTGCCACTGTTTCCGTAACAGCTCAGATCTGATCCTCGTCTAGACGAAGGAACTGTCGCGCGCCGTCGTGAGGACGTGCCACAGGGGCGACAGTCTGATCACCGCGGGACCTTAGCGCTTGTAAATATATGACCTGTTTTGGCCGGGTGCTGACGCAATGCACGGAGGGGAGGCGTCTGGCTGCTCTGCGCCATGAGGAGCTGCTGGGTCTGCGAGTTGTTGTGTCTGCAACGGGTGAAGCGCCAGTACAGATACATGAAGCACAACATTGGAAGCTTGCTGCCTTCCACTCCCACTTAGCCAATCACACATTGCAATGGCGCGTGGCAGCGATGGCAGTATCTCCGCACACTTGGCGTCTATTTCTACATTCGTGCCGGCCACTCCTGTCCCCCCATGGGTGGCTCTTGGCCAAGAGCGCCTTCTTTGGAGCATCTTCTGCTCGCATAAACCTTGCCAGAATTGTCAGAAATCCAGGATGAAAAAGTACGGCTTGCCACACCCCTACAGCAGCCTGTGCTCACGCAATGGAAGCGAGCTTGTTATTTACGGTCGCGCTTCTCTGCGCAAAAACTTAACACAGAGAAGCGTCTATTTTACGGATATATTCCGTATTTTTGCAGCGCATTGGGCCACTCAGGCTACATGACGAAGTCTCACACAATGATCAGTCCTCCGCCCCCTCCAGCACACGGAACACAGTGTCCACCTCACCCTCGGCAACGGCAGCGACGCCGTCGAGCAGGAGCTCGTTTTCTGCCAGCTCTAGCACGCCCGGCTGCCGCTCCCCAGACTTACTGAATTTGTATATACTGTTCTTTACGTGCATGGGGCCTGGATTTAGGTATTCTCATGCATTTTACACATAAAACGATAAACTATATTCTTACCCATAATAACGTGAACGTGATCTGTGTGTTACGTCGTAAACAGCAAGTTGCTACATACGCAGCTAGGCTAGTTGCTGAGCTGCTTGTCTTTTAAGTCCATTTCCAAGCCCACAACGAGCCCCACAATCACCTTCTGCTTCAGAATGCTTTGGTTCACTAAAACACCCATGCGTACATGGGTTCGTAACCTAATACGGTACGGCGCATCATACCGTACTGTCAACCGATCAGTAAACCAATTTGGCATCGCCAACTGCCAGGCTTGTTATCTGCGCCATAAAGGTGCCGCGTGACGACCAACAACTTAGACGTCATGCTGGTGGATGGAAGCAAGGTGGAGGACGCTGTGAGGCGTTACAGACTGAGGCTCGTTATGGGAGGTTGTGAAATATCCCTAATTGCGGTGGAAATACCACTGTGGAACTTCGACTTGATTCTAGGGCTTCCATGGCTGGAAGAAATGGAGCCCGAAATCGATTGGATCACCCGCGAGTTGACTATAGGCCAAGACATCATACGACCAGTGACGGCTGCTACACTATACCAAACCTCACCACGGAAGATTCCACAAAAGCTGCGGACCAGTCAGAGCACCGACCAAGGAAGCTACAGGGAACCACGAACGCTGATTACGGGAATAGATTACTCGAGCTACCCGGAGGGTAACGAGGAAGGGAGCAACCACTATGGCTGTTAAGCGCCCCAGATGAATAGCGTTGAAGAGCCAAAAGGCGATGCCCCTTGCCAGGATGTTCTTGGCAACTCTGACGACTCGACGACTCGTTATACCGGCAGCGAATCCACTACGGGCTAGGAAGACCCAAACTATACTGAAGAGGGAGACCACAACAAACTGCGTGAGCCCACAATAACGGGCAAGCCATGGGAACGGAATCCCGAGGGTTGGGATGTCGTTCTGCCTCAACCGTACGACACGGGAAGCAAAGGGTGGTGTCTCGAGACAGCTGGAAAGAAGGTTGAAGGAAAAAATGACTTTGGTGACCGACAACTGCTTCACGTGGATGGTATTGAGGAGCTGGAGAACCAACCACCCCGTCAGAGTACAGTTGACGACCGTGATGACTTGACGACCTGCTGTACCCACCACAAAAGTACAACGAGCGAAATGACTGAGATGGGCGGGTTTGGTGATGATTCTAACGACTCGTTACTTGTGGAGGAAGCAAAGTGAACACCGCTTCCTCCAACAACCAAAACAACCACAGAAAATGAAGAACTGATTGCTATCAAGGAACTACAAAAGGTCAACAAGCGCGAGGTCTGGCTGGAAGCAAGCGACCCCCGAGCCATGGCACAAGACGTGACGACTGACTCGAGGAAATGTTGCACGGGGAAAAGGCTTTGCCAGAGCGTCATGCTACTGATACGACGGATTAGAATGATAGGGGCGGACGCGTCAACACAGGGTCAAGGCGACAGCCAGGGAGCTGCCACGTCCAACTCGCTGAGGCAGAAAACGGTGACAAAAAGTAGAGCAGAAGCGACTGCCGCACTTCCGCAAGCTGGCGCCCGACAGCGGAGGGCCCAGCTGTGGACCCGCGCCCTATTTACAGGGCTGATGGTGGTCCTATCCACCGCACTTCTGCCTGCCGCCAGAACGCCAAGCCGTCTGTCAGCCGCTCTGACGACCTGAAGCCCAACAACCCCGATGGACTCCCGAGCAACCACACTAACGGGACTGGACGGTTAGGCAGCGGTATACATGAGAATGCGGGAGAGCACTGAGGCATGCCAAGCGACCCTGGACCGGAGACGGTGCGCGGACACCATCATCCACCGGAAGCGGACAGCCCTGTCCGATGAAGCACCGGCGGAGAGACCGACGACTATCTGGAGGACCTGGTAGAGACAACCGCCCGAACAGTGAACCATGAGTCCAGCCGCCCAGGGAAGCGCTGGATACGGTCGGGAGTGGCCAAGCGGCTTTGGCGAGTCGAGGACGCCCCAGGCCGACCATACAGAACGCCCGAGGACGACCCGTGGGTAGGGATAATACAGCCGCACTGGGGAGGAGATTGGACGAGGCTCCCTATCCGTGCCACCAAGGGAACCGCCCTTGAGCGGGATGCCAACCGACTGGAGCCGCAGGACAGCGATTCGGAGGAAGATGACCCTTGGCGCCCGCATCCGTGGGCATGGCGCACACAGCCCAGCTGGGGCGGGGACTGGGCTACACCCTCCCAAGCAGCGGCCTGGCGACCAGCGACACGGGGAGCATCTACAGCTCACGAGGACGCTCGCTACTTGGGGGGGGGAAGGGTGTGAGGGCTGGGCCCTGGAACACTGTACATTACGGCCATGGGATATTGTATATTATAAGCGTTGGACATTGTACATTAAGCGCTCTTTAGAAACGCTGTATAGTAGGGTATACTAAGGGCGACTGAGCCGGGCGGTGGTGAAAGGGGCAAAGGGGGCGAGTGTCGTATTGGTCAATATGGTGAAGGTTGGCGCTGGGGACCAGTGGGTCGGTGAGACGAACGGGCAGAAAACGGGAATTCGAATTACAAACTTGGCGGGCATACCAGAATATGGGTGACTCACCCAATTCTGGCATGACCCTTGGGCTGCCTTAAACACGGGGTATATAAACAAGAACACCGGAACACTTCTGTAACAAAGAGTTGCCGCCAAGTGTGTTCTCGACCTGTCTCCGTCTCGAACGGAGAGACAGGCCGTATCCCGTCCGGCCAAAAAGGGCCACCGCCCCTTACATATACCCACACACTCCTCAGGATGTGCGACACCACTCCCCAATGGCTTTTTTGCCCTCGTGCTTATGGTGCAATGCTCTCCACATTGAGTACATCTGCACAACAAGTATAGATGGCTTTACACCATCGTGCACTCACAAGGCATGGTCACATCGGACAAGAGAGCTTACACCACAATGGTCCATCCATTCGGCCACGAGTCACAACACAAACCCAAGGCAAAGGAAAAGGCCAACGTCGCCCCTCACCCTTGATTTTGCCAATCATCAACACCACCAAACAAACATCAAGGCCCCCACATGGGTTCACCTGCCCCCCAACCTCACCACAAAACCATTGACGCCCATGACACTCTAGTACTTTCAACGAACCCATCATCCTCCCCTTGCCATAACCACATGACAATCCTGGCGCCATCCCACCCTCAGCACCCAAGGACTTGCTGTATGCTCCCACCGCCTTTGCCATAGTGCCACTTGCCTGCCAGCAGTTACGCCAGCTCAGAACTCTTCGGGCTCCTCCTTCACTAAGAGCCCCTCCACATCCTCCCACATTGCATTGATCATGGCATCCTCGGCATCCTCTTTAACCCTGTTTGCTCCATCATCACTAATCTGCAGCTCGCCATCTCCCACTGCACCACTTCACACATTACCCATCACCTCGTCCCCATCCCGCTGAGCCGGCGCACAACATTCTGCCACAACTTGCACATCCCCAGCACCATCCCTAGTGCCTCCATCTCTGATGGTCCTGATGCCATCCCCCGCCGGTACCCCAAAACACTCCATTCCTTTCCACCCTTCCCGCAACAACATCGCGTGCAATGTAGCGTTATCCACCCTACCACCGCACCTCACCAAGGCAGTCTCTAGACTGCACATCACATCACATGCGTGGCCCTTATGGCAACCTCCAGACCCGCCGCATTCTTGCCACTTCCCCTGTGTAGATGGTGCAATGCAGCATCCGCCGCCGCTCGCACCTCATTTGCATCCTCTCCATTAGCCGCTAGGCCCATCGTCGTGCTTGCATGCCACCCTCGGATGAGTGGGTGGGGTGGGGTAGGGGGGTTTTGTGCACCTAGGGTTTTGCGCCTTTGCCGGTGCAACTGCCGTCTGACTGCCAAATCCTCCCCCCACCATACGATACCCCTCCACACCCAAGGGGTTTAGTAGCCGTACTATGGTCTCCTGGTATGCTCGGCCCCCCAAGGTGCGGGGAACCATACTCTCAACTAGGCGCAGGGCTAGGCACTCAGAGGCCCCTGAGAGGGGGAGCCACCCATTGGGCCCCCACTCCTCAATAGGCTTCTGCCACACCGCAGCCCACGTTGTGGTAAAGGGACAAAGCACCATGGTTGATATCGCTGGTCATGGGCACCAACCACATTACATACCATATACCAATGCAAAATACAATTATTTTAAACTATGGTAATTTTTAAGTGCTGTCCTAAAATACACGGAATGAGCAAGGCAAAGCAACTCCTTTTTCAAGAGTTATTAGGTAGTGCTCAAATCCCTTTTCCAGAGATCAAGCATACACACCATTATCAATCAAACGTTATATATACTTTTGCAATATGTTTTTGTCTCAAACCAACCCAAAACAAGCTTAGAGAATTCAGTTTCTTTTTCAAAAACTGACCCTACAAGTACTCACAATCTCACAACCTCTTTCTCAAAAGCAACGCCTTGATTCCCAAATCAATGCATGTTTCTCATGGCTTATTTCCTAAAAGCAATATTTTCTGCTCATATCGTATAGTACAATATTCCAAATCCCTTTTTCAAGGATAAAACGATAATACAAATTGACAAACTTCTTATCCAAGAGTTTAAAACATTATCTTCGTTTACTCCCCATTTGCTCTTTTCCTTCTTTCTAATGAAAAACACAGTTTACCACTTGCTTAGTGGCATTTCCCAATCACCATAGCACGCTCAGCACTTAGTCCACCAATGGGTGCTCTGACAGGTCCAAAACCCCTTGTTAAGGAATTGGACCATATCTTGTATTTTTGCAATCTTTATTTTTCTCCTTTTTTTACATATTTTAGGCCCTCTTAATTATTCAGAGATAGTTTTGGACACCATGATAAATTCGACATTTACAACCACTGAAGAATGGGCTAGTTGGGCAAAATAATAATATTTAACATGGTTGCTTGAGGTTAGGCTTAATTAACGTTTGTTTGAGTTAGAATTAGTAATCTCTACAAATCATCCTATTGGTAAGCTTATTTAAATGCTCTTGATGCCTGTAGGCTTTTGAAACGCCTAAATTTGTTAAGAATTGATAAAGTTATGGCTCTGTGAAGTTGTAATACTTATGGTTTTAGATGGAGAAGGCCTAGTACTTAAGACGATGGGGGAGACGGGTCGGTCGTGGGTGAACGGGGGACGGTGATGATGTGCCTGGATGCGCATTGTGTTGTCTTGTCGTGATGTGACTGCAATGGACTTGCGATCGGGCATCGCATATGCGAAGAGTGCGCGTATGCAACAAATTGTGTAACCGCATTCGTGGCCCACTGCCTGGTCTCCCATATGCCAGCGAACTACCATTGTTGCACCATTACCTCTTGCCGATAGCATACCCCAGCGAATGATCCCCGTCTTAACTTGGGCCCACTGCACGGCCACCGAAGCATATACCCCGGATACGCCCACCGTCTAGGTGGAGAGGGTAGCCAAACCTCCAACGGCTATGCTACAGGGCATGGCGGCCCCAACGCCGCCCAAGACCATCGGCTGCCTATGGGGCCACAATAAACACAACCCCATGCCAAATCAAGACATATCTCAACATGTTTTTTGAGGCCCAAGCACCTAATGAACATGGCCTAGAACAATGTTTTGTACCCTAAACTAAACCAGGCTTTGCCTATAGCTGGAAAGAGACATCAGCATATGGGATTGAATCTAGACAAAAGTGCTGTGATAAAATGGCTAGCATAACAATTAGCACGTACATCTTCTTCACAATAGTAATACTACTATGTCATACTATGTCTACTATGGGTGGTTGATGAATAAACAAAAACATGCAACTTTAGCATGAGGTAGTCCACCCTCAAAAGAGCCATCAAGTGTGGGCCCAAACTTTTGGTTTTGCATGATTTCTTTTAGCCTCTCTTAGGCCAGAAGCCTCTTAGCTGGCAGTGGGTGGCTTGGAGGACAAACAGAGATATGCCAAAACTAGGCAATATCCTTATTCAAGATGCATAGCTTCAACAAAAATTGAGAGCCACGGTCAATACCAATGAAGCAATTTTTCCTGAATACTCTTAATGCATAGGGTTTTGCTCAGTTGTCACCAAGCCCCCTTGAGGCATAAATTCCTTTCGGTTTTCATAACCAGCTTGCTATACTACCAAAACTGCAAACACTCGACCTATTTTGTTTCTATTTTTGTTTTCTCTTTTTAGTTGGTGGCAGCATACTCGGGCCATCCCACACAATCAGGATTCATGTCGGAGTCCAACATTCATGTCCGACAGCCGGACACGAATCCCTTGCAAGTTGATTTATAGGGAAATGACAAAAGGGGGTCATCTGCCAGGGTGCATTTAACAAAAGGGGGTCCTCTGACCGTCCCCCGTATATTAGCCGCGTTGCCAGACCGGCGCCAGACTGACGCCGGTTGACAAACCAATCCTACTACGGGCGACCCCGCAGTGGCCCCCCTTTTGTCAAATGTACCCCCGCAAAGGACCCCCTTTTGTCAATTTTCCTCTTGGGGGTGTTGTAGGGGGTGCCTTGGTTTCTAAATCCTATACAGCAAATACTTCCTGGCATCTGCCACCGGCCCTTAGTAGTGGTGGTTGAATTTCAATCAGCTATTGAAAACCGTAGCAAAAACACATAGTATTCACCACAGGGCCTTGAGCATATTAGTAACCTGTACTCAGAAATCCCACACAGTTGTACAACACAACTCAATGTTTATAGTTTCCTATAGTGAAAGCATTGTTAGTCAATATGAGTCAGAATGCCACAAACATTATCACAACCATCAGCATCCATGCCCGGATCCACCATAACCGTCCCACAAACTTAGTTCACACTCACAACCACATAGTGTGCCAAAGTTTTTTGGCCACTAGAAGTAACTTGTGGATTGGTGCTCAACCAGAAGCACATAAAATGAAGGCACTGATAGTGAGCGCTCACTATTTCTTGCTCAAGAAAACATATGCAACAAATGTTCTGACAAATTGTAGAAAGCGATCCCCAATTCCCTATAGTTGTCCTCCACAAGTCGGTTCACACTCACAGTTCCAATCTTCGTGACTCCCTCCTAGAGCTCCGATCGCCACTTGATCGCCTAAGTAGCTCTGATCCCCCATTGCTCTCACCATAGCTCTGGTCGCTGCTTGTTCTCCCCGTAGCCCAGATCGCCGCTTGGTCGCTCTCGCAGCTCTGATCGCTACCACTCCCTCTAAAAACTCCGACCGTTACATGCTCCCTGCACCCTTCTAGAGAGGTAACCCCTAGTAGGACCGTGGTCTGGTCTGGCGCCAGTCCGGTGCCGGTATGGTATTGTGACTAGTGGGTATTTGATCAATTAAAGGGAATTATAGTCACATCATGCTGCTGTTGGGAAGCAACCTTAGAGGGTTTTCTTGGGGATTATTTGGGGACGCTTGTATTTAGTTACTACGGAGTTTTGGGCCCACCAGTTAATGGTTGAACCTTATAGTTATTTTGGACAATCTATTGGACGTTATTTATACCAGTCGTATCATTGTTGTTGCGGCCCCGTCGGCAGCCGCTGGCTTCCAGAGGCTCTGGGGTCGCCCTGCCTTGCAGCACAGCCGTTGGAGGTCGGCTGGCCTCTCCACCTCGGACGGTGGGCGTTTCCGGGGCAGACGTTTCAACGGTCGCGCGGTGGGCCCAATGCTCGACGGGGATCGATCCCCGGGGCCTGCTGCCGGCGAGAGGTGGCAGCGCAGCAAGGCGGTGGTTCGCTGGCTCGCGGGAGGCCAGAGAGTGGGCCAGAACGGTTACACAATTCACAGCATGCGCGCGCACAAATCTGCATGCGCGATGCCCGATCGCGGGTCCATCGCTATCACATCAAGATAAGACAAGTCAGGTGCACGTCCAAGCACATCGTCACCGTCCACCGTCACCTACGATCGACCTAATGTCCTCTAATTCCAAGCATCGAACACCCGAACCCCCTGGCCCTAAGTACTACAACTTCAGGAGGCCATATCTTCGCCGTTTCTTAACGGAATCGGGCGTTTAAAAGCTCGTTGGAACCAAGAAGCTTTTAATAACACTCACAAAAGGTTGATTTAGCTAATTACATAATTTCCACTTCAGAAAACCTCAATAACTGCCTGACCCAAGTAACCACGTCACATTACTCCCCCCTTAGGGTAGCTTTCGCCCCCGAACGCGCACTATCCCATACTAGTGTCTTCCTCGGGCTTATCCCTCTTGATCATCTTCGGGAGCTCTCTAGCGTAGGTGAAATTTCCAGCCAGTATCCAAGAGGCATCGTCAATACTCCACCCTATCCATAACACCAAAAATTCCTTGTGCCTCCTGCCACTGGGTCCTGCCCATCTCCATCGCAGCAGCTTTTCAACTTCGTATGGTGCATCGGCTTTTGGCTCGATCTTGGCATCAGCTGCCTCCTATGGGGTAGACCATCTGGACGATCTGAATGGTCATAGCAAACTGGTATGAAAGACATTATGAATCCTCCACCCTTCCGGTAGCTTCAATTCGTAGGCCACTGATCCCACCTGACGGACCACAGCAAATGGTCCTACAAACCGTCACTCCAGTTTGCGTACAGGTGCATTCTTCAATTATAGATGCTCTGTACTGAGTAGCACCTATTCCCCACTGTGAAACCTCTGTTCTCTGTGCCGCTGATCGGCCTGGCGCTTCTGCCTCTACTGAGCCTGATGAACTGACTGCATCGCCATTCTGAAGGTCTTCTTCATCCTGTTGACAAAGACGTTGACACCCTCAATGTTGGCCTGGTCTACATCCTTGATCAGGTCCAACGGGGTCACTGGCTCAAAGCCATAGTTTAGATAAAAAGGCGTGTACCCCGTGGATGGCGATGAGTTGTTGTTGATGACGAACTCCACCATGGGCAATTATTTCTCCCAATGAGTAACTTTCTGACTACCATGGATCATACACCTGAGGACTTGCTCCACCACCCTGTTAGCTGCCTCTGTCTGTCCATCTGTCTGGGGGTGGTGAGCGCTGGACATCCTCAGCTTGCTACCCAAAATCTTCCAGAATTCTTGCCAAAACTTCGACACAAATCTGGGATCTCGGTCATTGACGATCGATCTAGGGATCCCGTGTAATCGTTCAATCTGTTCCCAGTAGACTCGAGCGGTCTCAGCAGCAGTGATGGTCTGCTGAACGGGTACCAAGTGTACCATCTTTGTAGCTCGGTCTACAATCGTGAGGATCCCATCGTTTTTCCTTTCGCTGACCGGTAGTCCCATGATGAAGTCGAGGCTGACATCGCTCCATTTTTCTTCTGGAAGTTGCAATGGCTGAAGGAGTCCTGCTGGCAACTTGTGGACACTCTTCTCTGATTGGCAGACCTCACATCCCAACACGAAATCTCGTACATCCACTATGTGATCTGGCCAGTAGAAATTCTGTTGTAACTTCTTGAGCGTCTTGTGGTAACCAAGATGTCCCGCATATGGTATTTTATGTATCTCTGCCATAATCTTCTTGCGGGCATCCTCTACATCTGGTACCACCAATCTCCAAGGTCGCCGGTCCTCAGTGTTGTCCTTCAACTTGATCTCAATGAATCCATGGTTCAATCGGTAGTCACGATTCCCAATCTTGGTGACTCGTCCTTGGGCAGATTCCAACTGATTCAAAACTTCTGCCCATTTGCTGTCTTGCTTGTAGCCCTCTTTTATAGAGTTCCTCAAGTCTTCCTCCAGAGTAATCCTAGTGCTGGTCACCAATAAAGAATGTAAAGAATTTTGTTCCCCACTTGTAGCCACCACTGCACCCTCAGGATTGGACTTTTTAAATATTTCGTCCACTTTCTTCTGAATATCGTTTTCCCCGCTATCACCTTCATGGAGATGAAGACGCTGGACCAATGACTCTTCTTCTGCATGCACATCTGCCATGCATCTCAATTCTTGAATACTCCTGCGCGTCAGAAAATCTGTAGGGTTGTCCTTTCCTGGTATATGGACAATGTTGCAATCGTAGCCTTGCAGGACCTGCACCCATTTCCAACCCTCCTGTTTATTGCAGGCTGGTTGGGCAGGTTTTTCAAGGAGTCATGGTCTGTCTGGATAACGAAGTGGTGGCTGGCCAAGCAGTGCCGCCATTTCCCAACAGCCCAAGTGATGCCCAGTAATTCTCGTTCATATGCACTGTACCGGGTCTCAGCCGGGTTGAGCTTTCTACTCTCATAGCGAACGGGTTGCAGCCCATTGCCAAAGTCCTGCTGTAGTATACCACCCACTGAAACGCCTGATGCATCTGTGGTAATCACAAACTCCCGGTCAAAGTCCGGTAGCTGCAGAACTGGTGCAGTCACCATGGCTGTCTTCAAACAAAGGCCCTGTCCTTCTTCATCAAGTCCGTCATGGGCGCTGCCAGCTCGCTGAACCACCGTATGAACTTGCGATGAAAACTGCACAGCCCCAAAAATGAACGAACGTCGGTAACATTCTCTGGTGTCAGCCAATTCAAAATTGTTTGGACCTTAAACAATGAAGGCTTGATCCCCTCAGCCCCCACGTCAAAGCCCAAGTACTCCACCTCAGTTCTGAAGAAGTCGCATTTCTTCAATCTTCCAAACAACTTCTCCGACCGTAGGCGGTTCAGAACTTCCCTGATGTGCCTGTATGTGTTCCTCCCTTGTCCAGCTGCAGATTAATATGTCATCCAGGAACACTAGCACAAACTGGTCTAAGCCTTCCCTCAAAATTGTGTTCATGATCCTCTGGAAGGTCGCTGGTGTATTGCACAACCCGAATGGCATGACAAGATATTCAAAACTGCCATATCGACTCACAAAGGTTGTCTTGTGTACATCGGACTCTCTCACTCGGATTTGATTGTAACCTGAGGAGAGGTCAATTTTTGTGAAGTATTTAGCCCCGTGCAGTTGATCCAACAATTCTTCCACCTTTGGCAGTGGGTACCGATTTTGACGGTTATTTTGTTTAAAGCCCGTTAGTCAATGCACATCCTCCACTTGCCATCCTTTTTGGGTATGAAAAGGATGGGTGCACTGTATGGGCTAGAACTCGGTCTGATCCACCCCTGTTCCAGCAATGTGTCGATCTGACGCCGCAGTTCATCCAATTCCACCGTACTCAGCCTGTATGGGCTTTTGTGTGGCGGTGCCTCTCCTGGCAGCGTATCGATCTCATGATCGACTATCCTCTTGGGTGGTGGACCGTAAGGCAGCTTATCTGGGAACACGTCCTTGAACTCCTCAAGTGTTTGCTGCAGCTGTTCCCGGGCAGCCTCATCTGCATCACTCACCTTTTCTGAATAACCTCCTTAATCGGTACCTCTTCTGTCACCGGGCCTGTTTCCTTTGACAATCTCCACCTTTTGCCCTCAGTCATGCCTCTGGCTGCACCAGCCTTGGACTTTGGCCTTTTGCTGCTTGATTTGGGAAATTCTGTGGCCCTCAGAACGCACAAGTACATGGGCTGGTCGGCTTTGTTTGCCCTCTTGGCTGCCTGTCTCATCGATATGAAATCCAACTTTTTCCTGACATGCTGCCTCACACATCGTCCAGCCGCTTTCTTTGCCCTTGTAGTCCTGCACCTTGGGGAACTCTGAGGTCTGTGAGGTTCCTCTGGAGAAAAATTTTGTGGGGTTTTACTCCCCCCTTGGGGAACATCGGCCGTCCCCGGCGATGACACGTTACTCAGCACTGGCTGTCGAGTGGCCCACTGCTTCGCCGAAGGACCATATTCCCAAAATTTTGGCGAACAGAATGCAGCCAACTTGCTCCCTAAGTCTGCAGTAGGAGTCTCTGATCCCCTCTTGAGGTCTCTGAAATAGTGTTGGAGACTGTTCAACCCCTTGTCGACAATCTGGCAGTGCTGACCAGATATATCACGAATACCTTTGATAGGCTCCAGCTGTGAGCCATTTCTAAGGTACACCGTGTTTGACCACCAATTCACCAGTGGGTTCATGATATCCAGCCAATCTTTGCCCAAAATCAGCTGAACCCCTTCCATCATCGATACTGCAGTCAATGATAATCGACAGGGTACACTCCCGATACATACCAACACTCGTGGGGCTATTCCGGTGGAAACTATGGTTTCCCCATTTGCCAACTCCAAGGCAGAATATGCTCCCACAAACTGTAAAGCTGGTCGGCAGTGAAGCCGGTCACTGATGAAAGACCTGCTCGCTCCACTGTCAATCAATGCAGGGACACTTGTCCCATTCACCATGGCGTTCACCACCAGCAGCACGTGGTTCTGAACTCCAGTGCCTGGGGCTGGCTGTCCCACAACATCAACACCTGGAGCGGTTTCTATCCTCTGAGCTGACACTGTAGGGGTCTCTCCCTGCTGGGCTTGAGACATTAAAGTTGTCTCCCTGGTGCCATCAACCAAAACCTTTTTCTACTCAGCTCGCTGTGCGCGTCGGTACCAACGTCTTTCCAGCCGCTTTCTCCACTGCCACTTTCTCCTCTGACGTCTTCTCTAGGCGATGCTGAGTTTTCTGTTTTCTAGGGTGCACATCCTCTGGATAATCTGCCCCTGTTGCCCCCGATTTACTCCTGACTGGCCAGAGTGGGGGCCAGACAGTTTCCCTGCCCCTGATACAGAGAAGCATCGGTTCCATGCCTGGCTGCATGCTGTGCAGCCACCTGGTCCTGCTAACCAGCCATACCCTGATCATCATGGGCAGCTACCGCTATTACCCGATGCTTCCTCTGATTGCCTCAGCCCCGTCCCCTTTGTCCAGATTTATTAGACTGTTGTGGCACAGGCTAGCGTACCACGACTGTAGCCTGTGGAGGGACGGGTGGCTTCACATCCTGCCCCCTTCCGCGATTACCCCCTTGTTGCACATTTTTATTTTGAGCCTGGTAGTACACAACGTTTGGAGCTGGTGTCGATCCTTGTCCACTTTGCTATCCTGGTTGCCTACCTTGGCCTCGTCCATGGCCCTTCTATCCACTGTTGCCCTCAGCACGTCCACTTGATCCTAGGCGTCTCAACATCTGGGCAGCCAATGCAACGTCCCTTGCCAGCTGAAAAGCCTGGCTTAGCCTCTTAGGCTCTCCCTGTGAGACAAGTACCGCTTGGTCCTGGGCAAGGCCCCAGATGAACATCTTCAATACCCATGATTTATCGTAGGTGTCCACCTTATCCAGCTCAGCCTCAAACCTACAAATGAAATCATGGGTGGACTCCTCTTTCCTCTGCTTGATGTTCATCAATGCAGCCATTGCAGAATCAGCCTTGTTTGTGTTTTGGAAACGGCTGATCAGCTGCTCTCCAAAGGTCTGCATGTCCTTGGGGTTCTCCCACGCCTTCAACTTTCTCTGCCACCAGGTCTATGCAGTTCCCTGGAGCAGAGTGGAAGCACATGCAACTTGCTTCCCAGGCGATCCTCCGACCAGACAAAAGAGATTCGACACCTGACCCAACCACACCTCCGGGTCTTCAGATGTCCTGCCCGAAAAGGTTGGAGGGTCCTTTGGTTTCATTCGGACATCACAAATCCCAGCCCCTTTGCGAGTACGCCTCTCCGATGACTCGCTAGATGATGTCGTGTCAGAATTGGGCGAACGTGCATGCCGCGACCTGTGCGATTTGGACCTCTGTCGTCCTGGACGGGGAGCGTGGCTGGTCTGTGCAGGTGGCATCGTCTGATCGCCAACATTAGCAACAGTCTCCACCTCTTGCTCCAAATGCGGAGGTCTGCTATATGTAACTGCTGCTGGTGGCTCTGGGGTCCAGGCAGAGTTTGCTGATGGGGCTGAGAATCTTTTTGCGACCGCTCTATGGCCAGGTCTATGGACAACTAATCGATCCTGGATAGAGCGTCATGAAGCTGTCAAGTAAGCCGCTCGACAGTCGCATCCTGTTCCCTCCTCAGCCTCTGCTCAACACCCAAATTCCTCTGCCTCTCACGTGCCAATGCAGTCTCCAACTCTGAAAGTTGCTCCGCGTTGCTGGAGACATTTCTATGCATTGACGACATAGCAGTCTCAGTCTGCCCAAACGCCTCCCTGGTCTGACCCTCCAAATGTGAAAATGCCCTCTGAGATGTCTGGGCAGTATGCTGCACTGCTGATGCCGTCTGATCAGCCAGCACATTCATGGCATGTGCTATCTGGGCGGCAGTCCCTGCTATCGCCTGTGCAGCTTGCTGCTCCAAGTTCTGCATCCCCTGTGCAGCTTCAGTCCTGGAGACTAGGGCTCTCTCTGGGTTTCCCAAAACCACTGTCCCCGGCTCTGTCCCGGCAATCAGAATCCTCTGTTGCCGCGCCTCATATGACGCAACAATAACTCCCACACGTCCAGCTCCTGAGACTGTCTCCACTGTCCCGTCAATTTCCTCCACACCATCATGGCCGTTCAGCTCCATCATATCACGTCCAGCCATGATCCCACTAACGACACTGATCTAATGATAAACTTTAATGAAACGAAGTCAATCGGCGTAGACCTGATCTCGGGCTACTGGAAGTCCACTGAATCCTATCCCCAAGTAGCCAAGCAGCCTTTACCTCCCAACTTACATTATCCTACTTCTACTGGTTTTCAATAATCACTTTCACACATAGTTACCCCTAGTACTCTGCAGGGTGACCTCTCGGTCCACCTGGTAACTTTCCAGAGGGTGCGTCTATGGCTACTAATGAAAACTTAGTCCCAGTGTCAGCCGAACAATTTAAGAAGGTGTCCCTTGCCTGGGACGAGACTGCTGTAAGAGGTCTGGGTTGGCCTATGGCACCCCCAACCTGTCTAATACTTTAAGACTCAGCCACCCAAGGTTCAGAGAGGGTGGCTGGCCTGTCTACTTCAGGTGGGCAATGGCCTCACCCTCTGACCGGTTCCAGGGGAGATGCCTCCTCTAGGAGGTAGCACTCTAGACCCAAGTGGGCCTGCCTATTGCCGTGCTCAATCTCCTCCCCCTTCCCCCAGTCAGGCCCCCAATCTTGGTGCAGAGCAGTCTGGTGGTGACCCGCCTGCAGTACCTACAAAATAAGGTGAAGCAGCAGATGTCCCCTACTTCTAGAGTGGGACCTTCACCCCTATTCTACAGCGGGTGGCACCTGAGGTTGATTGAATCTTCCAAATGAGAGGTGCTGGCCTTCGCGTGTTTGGCTACACGATGGGCGCCTGGCGCATGCACTGAATCCGTTGACGAATCTGCGGATCTGGCGATCGCCCGGCACCGTCGATCCCCGAACACCAATCCTCCACCAAATCGCTCCTCAGGCTCACTGAACAAACTCCCTCAGGCACACAACAAGGTGATTCAGCACCCGCGAAGGTGCTGACCGCTGCCTAGGGTGTTGGAGGCTTCTGGAATCCGCAGCCCTCAGGCCGCGTGGTCACTCCATGATGCTGCGCCTCTCGCTTAGCTCCCGGCTCCGGGCTTCGCGCTCCGAAACCAATTTGTTGCGGCCCCGTCGGCAGCCGCTAGTTTCCGGAGGCGTTGGGGTCGCCCTGCCCTGCAGCTCGGCTGTTGGAGGTCAGCCGGCCCTCTCCACCTTGGACGGTAGGCGTATTCGGGGCAGTCGCTCTTGCGGTCGCGCGGTGGGCCCAATGCTCGACGGGGATCGATCCCCGGGGCCTGCTGTCGGCGAGAGGTGGCGGCGCAGCGAGGTGGTGGTTCGCTGGCTCGCGGGAGGCCAAAGAGTGGGCCAGAACGGTTACACAATTCACAGCATGCGCGCGCACAAATCCGCATGCGCGATGCCCGATCGTGGGTCCATCGTTGTCACATCAAGACAAGACAAGTTAGGTGCACGTCCAGGCACATCGTCACCGTCCACCGTTCACCTACGATCGACCTAATGTCCTCTAATTCCAAGCATCGAACACCCGACCCCCTGGCCCTAAGTACTACAACTTCAGGAGGCCATATCTTCGCCGTTTCTTAACGGAATCGGGCGTTTAAAAGCTCGTTGGAACCAAGAAGCTTTTAATAACACTCACAAAAGGTTGATTTAGCTAATTACATAATTTCCACTTCAGAAAACCTCAATAACTGCCTGACCCCAAGTAACCACGTCACAGTTGTCCGTTCGCTCCTGCATGTAACCGTTACCGTGGGAACCCGCCTCATGCCTCCGTGCCAACGATCAAGGGCGTGCCCAACCGGGCACAACATACGGCGTCAGTCTGGCGATGGTCCGGCAACGTGGCTAATGTACGGGGGGCGGTCAGAGAACCCCCTTTTGTCAAATGCACCCCGGCAGAGGAACCCCTTTTGTCACAAAGGACCCCCTCTTTTCAAGATATCTCACAAAGGACCCCCTTTTGTCATTTTCCCTTGATTTATACATGACTCACCCAGTAAAACGGTGATCATTATGCAGTTGCGCAAACAGAAAGCAAAATAAACAAACAAAACAAGAGCGCAAAAAGTCAAAAACAAAAATTCTTTTAAAAAAGAAGCGGAAAAGCCGACATAGTAAGAAAAGCAAAAAGCGAAAAAAGAGAAGCAAAAAGGGAAAAGCAAAAGGCCTGCGTGTCACTGCCAAGCCGCTTTTTCTCCTTGTGCGACCCACCGCCGAAGGCGACCTCCCCAGGGCGTGGGCCCCCGCAAGCGCGCCCGCGCCGGCCACCATGCGACCCCTCCCCTCCGGACATGGTCCGGCATCCCTCCGGCGGCTCCCTTCCCCCTCCCCCCTCCCGCCCTTCGCGATCAGTGCCCTTCCAGCCCCGCCCGGCCGCCGCAACCACCCGGCCCAAACTCAAATCCCTGATCGCTGCGCGATCCGCGCCGGCCCGGGCACCCGTCACAATCAAAGGGCCGGAGATGCGATCCAATTTTTTGCGGGCGGGATGCGCCAGCAGGGAGTCGGGCGCCGGCGGGGCCGCAGGCCGCTGGGTGATCCGGCGAGGGGCGGCGGGGGCGGCGGGCTGGGGTCGGGCGGGGAAGGGGACGCGGAGCCGGTGGACACATGGCAGAAGGGCCTGCTGGTGGGCATCGCCGCGTCCTACGTCACGCTGGTCGTGCTGCTGCCCTTCGCCAACGTCTTCCTATCGGCTTTCGCGAAGGTGAGTTGGCAAAGGATCCCCCATCGTCAATGCCCTCCCCTTCTTTCGTTGTGTGCGCATTCATAATTAGTATTGGAGACTCTATATCATCTTTTCACAGCATGGAAAAGCGTCTCGCATACACTTGCTTAGCTAGTGGTGCGCTTTGGATGACCTGTTTTCTTTATCTGTTTGTAACAATTCTTTTCTCCCCCAATTTTGGAACATGTTGTTGTGTGTTTATCATGTCCTGTGTTCACCATTTGGGATGGTGGTTGTGCACGGCTTGGCGGTCGTCATCGCCTCCCAAGGTGTAGAGGCCGTGTTTGGCAGTTTTGGAAATTTGTAGTGCAGGGAGTTCGGCCACATGCGATGAGGAGACACCTGACTGTGTTGGGCATCGCTCAAGGGACCTGCTTGAGCTTTGCTCTTATTGAGGGGCGTCTCCCCGCACTGCTGAACGTTCTCACTCACAAATCATGCCTTTTACTTGAAATGGGACAAGGATGGTGCCCATCGCAGTTCAAACCCCGCCTTCTTCCCTCCGCAACTATTGATTGGCAGTAGAACGAACAACGAACTCGAAAGCTTGACAGATGTTATCTTGGTCCCCTCCCAGGGCGTGGGCCCCTTCGTGGAGAACGTGCTTGACCCAGACTTCCTGCACGCCATGAAGATGACCCTCATCTTGGCGGCAATCTGCGTCCCTCTCAACACACTCTTTGGCGTCGTGGCCGCCGTCAAGATCGCGCGTAACGACTTCTTTGGCAAGTCCTTCCTGATCAGCCTGCTGGACCTGCCGTTCAGCATCTCCCCCGTGGTGGTGGGCCTGATGCTGGTGCTGTTGTACGGCCGCGAGGGGCTCTTCGCGCCCATCTTGCGTGAGTATGGCTTCACGGTGGTGTTTGCCTTCCCGGGGATGGTCCTGGCCACGTTGTTTGTGACGCTGCCCTTCGTGGCAAGGGAACTTATCCCCCTGCTGGAGGGGCTGGACCCCGCGGAGGAAGAGGCTGCAAGGACGCTGGGGGCCAACGACTTGGAGGTGTTCTTTAACGTCACACTGCCCAACATCAAGTGGGGGCTGCTGTATGGTGTGATCTTGACCAACGCCCGGGCTGTTGGCGAGTTTGGCGCGATCTCAGTGATCTCAGGGAACATCATCGGCCAGACGCAGACCCTGACGCTGTTTGTGGAGAGCGCCTACAAGGAGTACAACACGGAGGGGGCGTACGCAGCATCAGTGTTGCTGTCCACCATCGCCCTACTCACTTTGGTGCTGAAGGGGTGGCTGGAGAGGATCGCCGCCAGGGAGCGGGGGGAGGCATGAGGAAAGCGGCTGCAGTGCGTGGGGAAGTTGTTGGGCGATGGGTGGCACAGGGCCACAGATTTTGAGGTTTAGTGCGGATGTGGCTACAGAGCTGCTCATAAGATGAGTGCGAAAATTCATTAGGGCAGAAAGGGAAGGGTACAGGGGAGGATGTCTGCACCATTGATGGCTGGCCATTGGTTGGTGGCAGAGAATTGGGAGTGGCTAATTGGGTTTAGAGCTGCAGACAACTGTCCACAGTGCAGTTGATACTCTGGGATAATTTTTAGGCCCTAGCAATTGTAGTCAATAGTTTTTTTTGTCAGGAGAGGGATTCATGACAGAGGACAGTTCACGTTGTCACTGTCTGTTTGCGCTTCCACTTTTAGAGGTTCCTTGGGAACCGGATCGCAGAATGGACGGTTGGCTGTGGGTGTTGCAGGAGGGGAATGTTACAAAGGCTTGGGTGTTGGAAGGGGCGAAAGGCAAGTGCAAGGCAAAACGCTTGATGCATTGAGCTCTGCTGTAACCAGTTGGAAAGCACCTCAAGTGCTACGAATTGATTGCTTTGGGAGTCTCATATCTCAGCTGTTGAAGGTCGAGGCTTCAGAATGTTGCATCGTTCCGAAAACACAGGATGGCTCCCTAAGTGTACTGATGCCCAGTGCAGCGGGTGTGAGCTGGACGATCTGCAAATTTCTACCTGGATTCCTATGGCAGGATGCAAAACATCAGCCAGGCATGGTTCTGCAATCCAATTTTTCGAATGCTGTGGCAGTCCATTTGTTTCTGCAATGTGGCACTTTTTTCTTGTCTGTGAAATTGCAGGCACAATCCCATTACAGCATTTGCCCTAGCTGCTGGGGGCATTCCACAGTGTTGTCCGAAACTCCCAATTTTCCAAATAACAGGACCGTCTCCGGATGAACAACAGACAGCTTCACTGCCATTAGCCCAAATTGGACTCAACTGCACAACCAGGGAGCCAGTGCACAGGTTGATTGGAGTACACCAACAGGTGCTGTCAGGGTTGCTCAAAGCAAAGACCTATAATTTGCATTATAATTTACATTATTGCTGCTTGGAAAACGTCCATATGTGAACAGGCAACCCCTCACTCTTTTTGCAAGCTGATGGTTTCACTTTGCTCCCATGGACTTGACTTGCAGGGACATTGGTAAACACTATTTTGGGTGCTGGGCAGGCCCTGGAATTGGTCAGCAGAGCATTTTTGCCCGAGCAGACTTGAGCACATTCACTCTGATGGAAGGTCTATGTCAGCCTGGCACATACTCACACAGCCTGTCTGCCTTCAAAGCCCTCCAGCTGTGCTGGCCCTGCCCAAGGGCCCATCACGACATCCGTCGAATTGCACATTTTGATCGCGTCATTTTACACTGAATTTGCTGCACACAACAGCCAACAGCAGGGCGCACCCAAAAACAAAGAAAAAGAGAACAAAGCTGCGGGCAAGAAGCTGTCAAGGGAGCTCTTTGCCACACAGTGCCTAAAGTAACAGTTCCCCTCTCCCCTCCACTCCCCCAACCACAGTCCTCACAGGGGATACATGCACGGCATCCCTTTTTCTCTGCATCAATTGGCCACAGTATGGCACAGAGTCCCATGCACGCTTGCCCAGCAGGAGGCGCCCTTCACACAACCTGTTTCTCCTTCTCTACCTAACGAATCTTCCCCTTTCACCCCTCCAAAACCTCCTTGCCATTTTTGTCACTTGTTTTGTGTGCTCATCTCCTCCCACCAGGACGCCCTGCACCATCTTTTCGCACCTTGGAAAAGAGTCTTACACACATGTGCCCAGGCGGGGCTGCCCAACGCACAACCCATCTCGACGAATCTGCACCATGCGATCAGCATCCGATCAGAATCTGCAACAATCTATCAGAATCCGATCAGAATCTGCAACAATTGATCAGAATCCGATCAGATTCGATGGATCAGAGTCCGATCAGAATCTGCAACAATCGATTCACTGAAATGTTGCAACACACCTCACCCCTCCGACCTCTCCCCATGCACCCACTCCCCCTCCTCCCAGCCCCTTCCCACCCCGCCGAACGGCGCCCCCAGACTCCTCAGGCCTCCGCCGCGAGCCAGCCGCGCCCAGCCCTCGCCGCTGATGCACGCCCCCCCCAGGCCCACCGCCGTCAGGCTGGCCATCCCCTCCAGCGAATCCAACACCCTATCCCCGACACCGGTTCCGCTCAAATCCAATGCGGCGAGGTCCGTGAGCCCCGTCAGGCCCTCGACAACCCAATCACCGATCACCGTGTCCCGAAGACTCAGCGACCGCAGCCGAGTCAGCCGCGACAGCTGCCGTTGGCCATCACCCCCCATCTCCGTGCCCGTCAGGTCGAGCCTCGTTAGCTGACTCATCCTGGAGAGGAACTCCATGCTGTCGTTGCCCAGCTGCGTGTGGGCCAACCCGAGGGCGGTCACGCGCAGTGCGCGCGAGAGGTAGCCCACCCCGCCGCTGCCGATCTGCAGGCCGCTCATCGCCAGCGATGTCAGGCTCGGCATGCGGCCCAGGTGGGCCATCCCCCCATTGCCGATGTTGGTGCCCGCGGCGGACATGGGGCCCGCCATGCGCGAAAACGGCACCGACCTGCGCAGGATCCAGGACACGGGGTCCGGCGGGCGCTGCCGCGGCGAGGAGTGGCTCAGCGTGAGCGCCGTGAGGGCAGTCAGGCGCGTCAGGTGCTCGACGTCATCGTTGCCCATCCGGCCGACCACCAGAGTCAGGGAGACCAGGCGTGAGAGCGGGGCGAGGTGGTGCAGGCCCAGGGATCCCCCCCGGGCGCAGCACAGCCGGAGATCGGTGAGCCTCGCCAGGCACGACAGGTGGCCCAGATCGTCGGCCTCGAGGCGCCGCGCGCTGAGCTCCATCCGCCGCAACCGCGGGAACTTGGAGTTCATGGACGCGAAGATCGGCCCCACGTCGCCGTCCGGGAGGGTGGCGTCTGTGAGGCGCAGGGACGTGACCAGGTCGTCAATCGTGTCGCGCCAGTGGCGGTTGACGAGACGCATGCGGCCCAGCGCGGCCATCGGCGAGGCCAGGCCGCCGACCATGACCAGGACGCCCATCGGCAGGGCGTCCCAGTTCGGCCGGGGGGAGACCTGGGGGCACGGGCACGGGATCAGCAATCGGGAGAGTCGAGCGAAAAAGTCTCATGGCGCAGAAGGGCCACAGATGCCCGATAACACTCATTTCCGGACGTGAAGTCGTGAAGGTCAGGAATATCATGGACTCAAGGAGTCAGGAAGTCAGGAAGGCCATTTTCGGGTACAGAGTGCCAGGGCGTTTTAAGAGAGTTTAGAGAGCTTAGGTTGTTAGGTCCCTGGTACCCTTCATGGCGTTCATGACCCCTCCATAACCTTCGTGTCCGGTAAAAATAGGTATCGGACAATCCCCAGAAGGGATTGGATGCAGTCAACAGACTAGACTGAGTGGTTTGCCACTGGGGAAGCTTGGAGGTGGGCAAAGGGTGTAGGTGGGTAAGCGCAGAGGCGGTGTTCACACCATCACACCACATTTGAGTCCAGCTGCCCACTATACTTTCCTGGCAGAATATTTGTGGGACTTGTGCCCCTCACAAGAATGTGCAGGGTGGTGTATGCCCAAAGATTGACTGAGGGGCCTTTCCATGGACATACATCCTTGCTGTTGCAGTTATACAATGTGCAATGACACTGAAGACCAACATATGGTGCAGATGGGTGTATGCGCCCTTGCAACTGCCGCTTTCGTTTTGTAAGGACGTTTACAGGTTTCCACCAAGCGCACTACTCGGTGATCCAGCACTCAAGGGGAGGGGCCACTGCATGACAAGCTTCATGTCAGATACAATAATCTCCTTGTTGTCTGCCAACAGGTGTCTTCAACAATCACCTTGCTTGAGAAAGCGCTAGTTGATCACCTTTGTGTACATTGTGCATGGCAGCGGCCAATTCCATTCTGTGAGTTCATATAACTTCTCTAGACACATGAAACTGTGCACAGCCACTTTCTCGCAAGTCCAGGACCAAGTTTCAAATGCTCGGTTCCCATAGTGTAAGATAAGAGCAGATGCCCACATCGGAAATGCTTATTGTATATGCACCTGCGTTGGTGACTACTGCGCTGGGACATCCAAGCACATTTCCATTCACTATGGTGCACTATCCACGTGGCCTTCAACGGGCAAGTTTGACATGCTGCTAGAGCAAAAATATAGGTTTCTATCACACTTGGTCATCGCAGGAAGGTTTCAATGGCCATTTTGAGACTTTCCAAAGAGTGGAAGAAGGTTCAGTTAACATGGCCAAACCTCCAACAATCATCCTCTTTACTTCTTGCACCATTCCCGGCCATGCCCACAACATTGTTGGCCCAAAAACACCTGTTAGAAAGAAGCGGCAACCATCAATCATCTCTCTTTGCCAACCAAAATCCCATGAGCTCACTATAAACTCTGAAACCTATTCGAATAGTCTCCTTGTGCATTTGTTAAGGCACGTTGCACTAACCAAGCTCAAGGCATTCAAACACAGGGAGATGGGTGCATTGAGCTCATCAGACAGCAAAATTATGGCCTGTAGCACAAATGGGAGAATGCGGAGTGGGCTCTGTTCATAGTTACAGTGTTCGATCGGGGCAGTTTGTGGGACGACCTTCAACGTCAACAGACCTACACAGTAAGCGACACTCGTTGGTTTTTAGCTCCCAGTCTCCTATGGGCAATCGGCATCTGAGCAGCCACAGCAAGGCGGCCTGACCGGCCTGCCTCAGCATCCCACCTTCTTGTCCTTATCCACCTCCTCATCACCCCCGCATCCGCTCAGCAAGCCGCCAATCAGATCGCCTTCACCGCCGGCCGGTCGCCACCTGCGCATCATTCACTCGGTTGCCGCAACCAAATCAAAACACAGGTTGGCCGATCGCGCGCCGAGAACCGCGCCTGTCTGCCCCACAGGGGGGCGGCGCTCATCGCGAACCAGCGATCAAAGCCCGACGTCACTGCGGCGCAAACAACGATCCCCACGAGGCGCTCCCAGCCCGTTCGATCCGCCGCCAGGCCCCACCGCGAATGGAGCGACCGAGCGATCCCCAGATTGCCACGCTAGGCCGCGAATTTTCGCTCCCGCCCGCCCGCCCCGGCCGAAACCCCCCTCCAGCGGCGGTCGTCACGCCTACCCCTCACATCAAATCCTCCAGCGCCTCCGCAAAACGCCTGCCCACCCAACCACCTTCCCTCCCCGCCACAATCCTTCCGCACACGCCACTCCTTCACCACCAAAAAGAAAAGAAAAGAAAGAAAGCCGCTCAGAAGAAAAAAGTGATCGCCCGGCAGCAAAACCCCCCCCCCCGGGCCCCAGTCTTGCGTTTCTCGCGCTGTGCGCTCATCATTTCGCATCGGAGATTCTACACCATCTTTCCACAGCATCGACCAGAGTCTCGCGTGCACCTGCTCAGTAGGGGGTGCCCTCTGCATGCCCTGTTTCCCTCCCCCTTTCCAACGAATCCCGCCCCCCACCCCCCGCCCACCTCCTCCCGGCGCCGGGGCACCCGCTCCAGCGGCGGCCCCAGCCGAAGCACGCGCATCCCGGCCGCCCAGCCCCCCGATCGGCATCCCCCTCGCGACGCCCGCCGGCTGGCGAGCCGCCCCGCTGGCCCTGCGATTCGACCCTGCCTCGCCTGCTGCGCCTGGACCACCGCATGCCGGGCGACACGGCGGCGGGGAAAGAATGACGTCGCTCCCGGGCGGCGGAGGCGGCCGCCGTGGCCGCTGCGGTGTTGGGCGGGTCGGCCCCAGAGTCGAAACGTCAGCGAACAACCACGCGGCGGTCGCCCCTCAAACAGGGCATCCAGGTGGCTGGAGCGTAATGGGATGGCATCGTGGCACACTTTTTTTTGAATTCCAATGTATTACGTCCGATCTAAGCAAGGAGCTGCCCCCCACAAATCGTAAAGCACAACGGGGTCCTTTTCCAGCATCGTTGCGCTTGCACGTGTGACTGGGTGAGAGGAAGGGAGGGTGTTGAAGTGCGGATGGTGGAGGGGATGCCTGACCGCGGATCGAATTGAGTGCCTATAAATGGGATGTCCCGCTGCCATACCAAACCACCTGGCCATGGATTAGGGTAGTCCAGCCCCTTGAGCACCCTTCCACCCTTACACAGGTTGTTGTTTGGCGGGCATCAAACTGGGAGAAGCGCAGACTGACAGCACCTTTACCGGTGGGTAATTTTGCCCCGGTGGTGCTATTCGGCCATCTGCATCGCACCGCATGTCAAAACACCATCATTAAGAGCATCTTTATTGACCGGCGCTGTTGCATCCCATCCGTTCATGATGTTCTTTTGACGTCCAGTCCTATTCGGATAGCCAAATAGCACCGCCGGGATAGTAGCGCCCAACGATAAGGATGCTAGAACGATTGGGGGAGCAATAGCACCCTGGGGACTCAGGTTGGGGTTATTAGTTCCCGAGTAGTGCCACCGGAGGCCAGATAGCCCTTTGCAAAAGGCAGCCGTCTGGTATGGCAGCCACCCAGCGAAAATGAACAAAGCCCCAAGCCTTCGCCTGTCCCGCCTTCCGGGTCGATTGGATTTGCGTCCAAGGAGACGAATCTGGGGCCGAACAGCTCCCTCGCAAACACGTCGCCAGCGATTCCGCCTTGGAAAATCCGGCTCAAACTGGCCTCCGGGCCTTGCACATCCGGGCTCAAGCAGAAGTCCGGGCCTTGGGTGACAAACACGCGGGAAGCCCTTTGATTTTCACAGAATCCTTTGGAAGCCCGTGCACTCGAACGACGAGGTTGCAGTGGGTGCGCTCTGCCAAAAATCGAGCGCAGGTGACCTCAAACTCTTGGTTACGAAGCCGACCTGGTTGGGTTGTGCGCCACGGCCTGTGTGCACGGGTTGCACACGAGGAGAATGCCAACGGAGTTGCACAACTTCAAGAACTATGGTCCATCCGTTGAGCCCCTCAGACACTGGCATAGCATCCCGCAGCCCGCACACAGCATGGCAGCCACTCCTCAAGTAACCTAGCCATGTCAGAAAGGGCAGTACAATCAAATCCTATACAATTCCTTTCAGGGCACGTCCAAACATGGTAGTTCTCATTCTTTCTCATTCTCACTCTCCTTGCGCCTCATAAATGTACTCTTACTATTCATATCACATGCAAGCGTGCTTCCGCAAGCCTCACAGCATGCACTTATAATCCTCACACAACCCCCTTGCAACGCTCCGATGGCCATCACTTCATTCCTTCACCAACTCTCTAGCACACCCGCAGCAACACAATCGAATCTGTGCCGCGATCTGAAAGACTCGCAGGAATATTCGTTCACTCCTATGGCTCCGCTGCCCTTTTCACGCACTACAATATAGTGATCACAAACAACGCTGTGACGTCACGGCCACGCCACAAATTAGGCCAATAATATTTTTTGGTTAAATTAAAAGATTGATATACTAACCCAGCGCATCAGCTACAAAAGTCTAGCTCTCCATGACCAAATTTACAACCGGATTCCTGTTGTTTCCATTCGTGGCAGGTCGCATCCCTATTGGGCTGTCAAGCATCACAGAACCACATAAAACACATCTGCTTGAGGCAGAAGCATTGGAAAGAAATGATATCACACCTCGCCCTAGCCTGCGGCAAATAAATCGTGCATCTATCAGCCAGAAAATCCACATCACTTTTGGCATGTTCGTCCACTGCAATCCCCTAGAGGCCAGACGTGTTTCCAACAGCAGTCTTAATTTTTTTTCAATCAACTGGATTAGGGTACCATAATCGGTGGACCTACCTACCACCGGTGGTAGAGCTCTGGATCACTGATGGTTTCAGCGTCGGCTTAGTGCGGTGTCCACAAGCTTCGAGTTCCGTGATGACATTAATCAAGCTGATTGATCACGTATTCTTGAAGCTTGGCAGCGAAATCATAAATTGCGTAGATTATTTTGTATACATCATAGATTTGTTGCTACACGCGCCAACCCCTCTCTTGGGTTAGTTTTGGTTGACCATCTTTGATAAAAAGCTTTGGCCTTGGTTTGCAAAGCCTTCCCGTCTGGGAAGGCGTTTGGGACGTGCAATCTCAGTCCCACTGGACAAACGCGGTGGCTGCCCTGTCTGCCACCGTCGGTAACCCTATGGCAGTACATCATATGCCCCCGCGAAGCCTGTCGCCTGTCCCCTGAGACCGTTGCTGCGTTGCACCACCAGCAGCGCTAGTGCCTCTCGCCGTTTGTGCGTTCCACAAGCTGCAATCCCATCCAGCTTTCGAGGCCTCTACTCGGCCAGTGGGTCCATCGGCGAAGATTCGCCATGAGTCACAGCCATCGCCGGTCCCACCGATTCCCATCGGTGCTCGCAGCCCCTCGATCCCAATCGCAGGTGCAAGCCTGTCGACATGCATTGCAATGGCCGATCGGCGCAGATCCATCCTTCTAGCAGTGTTGCATTGTTGGAAATAGTTTCTGAGTGAAGGCACACCTTGGCAAGCGCGCGCATCCAAAAGTGTGTGACTAGTGCGTCACGGCACTTCCTAGGATGTAGGACCTTTCGTGACATCGGTATCGTATCCCGTATCTTGGCGAAATCAGGTGCGCAACGAGATACCCATACATCTCGCCGTATTTTCGTCTCCGTATTCTCATTTTATGCTAGAATTCACCTGTTTGGAGGAGACTAAGCCCTTTTTCACTTTTGTGGATTTTCGCCACTTAATGGTCACTTTTTGAGGCTCGCAGTTTGGGAGCTTGCAGCAATTTCATATCACATATTGGCGACCTGAACACCTCCACAATAACACCTTAAGCTATTTGAATAGAGTATTGTTGTAGTGTCCCAACGCTGTTCGGCATAGCAGCAAGACCTAAGGTTATGGATGTGCAAGGGAGCAATAGCACCAATGCTATTCGGCAGACGCCGTGCTAGCAAGGTGGCACCACAGCTAATGGGAACCGTTCCTATAGCACCGCCAGTGCAACAGGAACCCCCGATAAAGATGTTCTAATAATACTCTGCGTGGCGCTGATACAATAGCTAGCGCATCAACGCCACTCAGAACATCTTTATCTAAATTATAAGCTCAGTGATGTGCACGAAGGCGCGGCCAAGAGGCGAGAAAGATTTGCGCAAAGATACTCGCTACACCTAGAGTTAGGGTTTAGTTCTAACCCCTGGGACACGCCTCTAGGGGTGCTATGGAAAAACCCAACGCCTGAAGTCCGCAGAGAAGGCAAACAAGTAGGCCAAAAAGAAGGAAATGAAAATACCTCCTAAGATGCAATGCATCATTCAGAATGGAGCTATGATGGATATAGGCATGGCCGTTGGCCTAGAGGCATAGCTGAGGAATAGAGAGATCATATATAGGTATGGCCCTTCATAGTCATGCCACTAGCTGCCAAACATAGGTAGACACTACCACATCAATGTCGACCAACGTCGGTCGAAATGTTTTGGCTAGCCAATCCTCCTTGCCAATAGTGCCCCGACCATGGGTCTGAATCCCTTCCCAACTTTGCAATAGTTTTTTGTTGATAGGGCAAGTGCTTGATAGTGCGTCACCATCAAAGCCCACTCATTTTCGTTTTCATCGTTTCACCCAGCCGTTTGTGATGTCTCTATCGTTTGGTGCAATTTTTTAATTTAATAAATTTTGCAAAGGAGAAATTACTCTTTCTTATGACAATGTTCCTTTTTGGCGATGGTACCCATGACGTGCTTCTTTTGTGATAGTGTCGGTGGACCAGAAAATGATAGTGGAGGCTAAGTAGCTCCAGATTTCAGTTTGTTGTTGAAGGGTGAAAGAAATCCTTTTATATTGGTGATTTCTTTTGTGTGCTCACTTGGGGTAAGGCACACTTTGTTATTCTGAGTGCTTTTTTTGCATTTTGGATGACATCCGAATACTATTTGGGCCAACACTGGGCCCGTCGGTGGGAGTGGTTTATGAGTCAAGTATAGTGGGACAATTATATTTTCATTATGGGGTTCTTGCAGTTTTCGCACAAGAACCACAAACATGCGGGGCTGCAAAAGCCTACGTGAACTTCCTTCCATTAGCTCATAGCCCCTTCCACTTCTGCACCTCAACCAAACACCCAACGGCCGCCTGGGGCAGATTGATGCTGGCTGTGATACAAGAGTCTCATTTTACAATCAAATACATTAAATACATCAAATGTCATCTAAAATAACCACATTGTATCAGGTAGTGCCCTTCAGGTGGCCGGTAGTATATTGAGAATACTATACATTGTAGCCTATGTATTACACATTTGATTATAAGATGATTCGTATGGTATAAGTGTGTTTGAAAGCACACTATGTAAGTATCTCTTTTGGCTCTCCTAGAGTGTCGCCGTCCCTCCCACTCAACCCTTGCATGGTCCATGCTAGGGCTTGGATCAAGTGGTTTCGGAGCTTGGTTACTATAGCATGCGCCAGTGTGGACCAGCAGCTGGTGCTTGTGGATGCGGAAGACACTGCGGTGGCACCGGCGGTGGAGAAACCAGGGATCGCTGGTGAGCGCGGAGCGTGGAATGGGCATGAGCAACTGGGTGGAGTAAATGCATGATGCTACATGCCCACACGCTTGCGGCGAGGTAGGGCAACATGATGAACGTTGCCAACATTAGCCATGGAATCAACGCAGAAAGTTTGGACCCGTGGCACAACTTGATGGAGCATCAGATGATGGATGCAATGGTTGGAATGTGCATGTAAGTCGGAGGGAACTGGAAGGTTGGGGTGACCAGTTGTTGCAAGGCACAAACGCCAAGTAGTTGGTGCTGCCTGGAGAGAAAACTATCAGAAAACTATAAGCTTTTGCAATCAATGCAACTACAACTGCAACTACAGCTTTTGCAACTTTTAAAATTGCAAGTTTGCAGAAATTTTGCAGATTTTAAGTAATACCTTGTGCATCCGTGGTGAGTGCCGAAAATGTAGCCGTTTTAGTTAATCAGATATCACATTCGATGTAATGGCTAACGTGGATACAGTGCTGATTTCTGTTTGACGGGATACTCTTACTGCCTGAGCTGACACGTGCAAAGTTCCGTTACAATACATTCACGATGTATGCAGGCGATTCCCGAACTGTCGGTTCATCTATGTATGAAGGTGCTGGGGCTGACCGATCATGAATAAGGCATGAATTTTTACTTCCCACCAACCAGATAATTTGGAAAATTTCTGATCAGATTGCATCGACGACTGAAGGCAAGTCGATCAACAACTCTAGGCGAACTGTCCTTGTCTCCCCCTTGCATGATCGTACATACTCTAGATTGCGGGATTACGCGCTGATTTCGTGGCTTCGGTCACTTTTATTGAATTTACCTTCTGCTGCTTCTTGTTTGCCACCTTTTGTGGGAATTAAGAGGATGCGTCCTGGGTGGGAGGGAAGGTATTAGCAACGTCGAGAAAATAATGCGCATTTGTGCCCGAGACTCGCATTGCAATTTGACTCGCATTTGACGAGTACGGACGGTGCGCTAATTACAGCCCTGGGCTCACAAGGTCTTTTGGACGGAGGTATGACTGCAATTGGCTCACACATACTATAGCCCAGGATTGATATTTACGGCGTAAAGACAGATCGCATTTACGTCTTTGTGCGTAAACATGCGTGAATATCCATATACACAGGCGTAAGCACCCGCCCGTGTACATAGATTCTGTGCTCCTGGTCAATCAGTGACCGATGGTCCCCTTTGCAGGCCACGCCGGCCATGAAAAGGAGTGTTCGGGTCATCCGCTAAGCACTTTGCGGACGTGAAAATTATGCAAGCCACCTGCGCATACCGTTGCCTAGTCGTAAACGGAGGTAGGCGCGCCGATGCCGTCACCTAGCTGGCATCAACGGCCCCAGCGTGGCAGCATCCATGGGCGAGGTTCCCCAGGTGGTCAGGGACGAGTTTGCGAGCTACCAGGTGATGCGTGAGAAGAAACTCTAAGCAAGAGGCGCGCCAATGTCTGTAGCCTATTCACCATAGAGGCAAAGCGTGTGTGCCATTGTGTTGCGGATCGTGTTGATGTGGACGCTGTGTTGCTGGCGCTCGAGGGTGCGGAGCACTGATTATTGTGTGTGACATCATCATGGAATCTGGGTTGTCCCAACGAGCTGCAAAGATACGCAATATAGTCGGAAAAAGAGCTGCTTCTGTGTGTTTACATTCTATGCGTAAAACGATAAACATTGTAAAAACGTCTACGTAGATGTAAAGGCCAACCTGCTATTGCCTGTTGTTATTGCTCCCGAAGGACGTTCTTGAATTGCAATGTGCATAAGCGCATTGAATTATTTGTGAGTGCAACTTTCATGCTTGACCATGGCCCCGTAAAGCACCTGTTCAGGGTGCGAAATCTCCATGGAGTACTTCATGCAATGCTGCAGGACACACCCTGCAAGTATTGTATGAAATCTACTGGCAACACTGCTTCTTTTTGGCAGTGATTTGATCAACGCGATACCTGTCTTCAAGGCATTCAAGACGCAGAGATGCATGGATTTTCAAATAAGTTCCTGTGACAGCTGTTTTATGGTCATCACATCAGTGAATTTGCCAGAATATAGTGCAGTAATGATGACGCGCACTGCGCATCATCAACTCGCGTTGTCGCCGCGCGTCGGCCAATGTTGATCAGCATTGGTCATGACCCAGTTCGGAGCATTATCTTGGCAACGCCTGTGCAAGTGTCGGCGCTCAATCGCGTCTCTACATCATTGGCGTACTATTACCACCACAGCGTTTGCTGTCAGTGCATTGGTGGCTTTCGTGCCCCGAGGGCCGTTTAGTGTTGGTCACAATACCGCGTCAAAATCCATCCCTTGTCGACGCCAACGCAATTGAATGCACATGGAGAGCGCGGTGAGGAATCGATGCTTTTCTTTCTACCTGTTGGCGGCCTGGGGTTGGCGCAGAAAGTGGTGAGCAGGTTCAGTTTGCCAAAGCGAGCCAACAACATGAAAATAAAAGTTCCCTTTGTCACACGCATGCCGTTATGGCTATGATAGTGCGTTCGCAGCAACGGCAGCCTTTGGAAATTACCGCCATTGATATGCTATCACTCACATGCAGTCGCTGACTGCTGAGCCTTGGGTTGCTAGCTGCCCACAAAGGTATGGAGCGTTCGCATTTAATTCGAGCCATTGCTTCGTTCATGAGCAGCCTGTCCACTAGGGGAAAAAGGGCCAAATAACACGTGTTCAAATGTGTACAAAGTTTACGGGTTTGTGTTATTTTTGTGTTATTAGCGTGTAAAACTATGATGAAATGTGTTTTATGTGTGTTCGCAAAAGTGTTATTTGGCACTTTTTTTCCTAGTGGTCACGGGAGTAAAGCATGATGAAACACGTGGCCCTCTCCGATTCCGATGAGTGTATACATGGCACGCATGTTATCAGAATACTCAACATGAAATATCCTTTTCATCATGTTTCTTGTCATGAAATTCAGAGTCAGGCTGCTGCATGTGCACGTGGCCGACCCGTCTCCTAATGCTTCAAAGCGCCTCCAAGAAGTTCCTGCACAAACCTCAGCGCGAATATCCGAATAACATATCCGAATATAATCTGAATATATCCCAATCGAGTCGTTCGTCAAGTCCAACCGTCAAAGCCCGCTGACAGAAAGAGGTAGTGCTATATGAGACATGTTTCATGAGAACTATGACAGCGCTGTCAGATCTACAACGCGCTGATCCGATATTGCAACACCACCGTCATACCTCGAATCGCTGGTCCGACATTCCACACAAGAGCGATTGGACATTGAGGCTGCTGGGACGACATTCTAAAGAAATACGTGCGAGAGAAAGGTCAAACAAAAGGACCATATGTATCTGAAAATTGTTCTTGTGACCTTGTCAAATGGGCCTGAGTATATTTGAGGGCAAGTGGCACCAACAATAGCCCTTTGTGGCTAGGTGTACCTCACATCGAAAACATGAAGAAATGAAAATGAAAGAGAGAGTAAGAAAAGGGTAAGAAGGGAAAGGGAAAGTAAGAAAACTCTTTCTCTGTTTTTTGGTGTGAGATACCACAAGTTCCCTGGATTTTTTTCATTTCCTCCATGTCTTTCCTCTGTGTTTCTTTGATAGGTTTGGTTTGTAGTGAAGGCTGTAGCTTGATTTTATGTTTGACAATGATGGACATCATCAAATTTTCTTTTAAAAGAAACTACCAATCAAAGGCAATTTACTGTATAGAAACTTACCTGCCATCAACAGTAAGTAGTTTCCGTGCCGCTGATGGCAGATAGCATGTCGATGAGGGTCATTTTAGATTTTCCATTCACAGGGGTTTGGTACTTTGAACCAGCTCAGTTGCCATTAACCTGCCGACAAAGGTTCGTGCTAAATGTGTTGCTTCTTTTGGAGAGATCGCCGGGACCAAGGGGTTTGTTTCCTCGCCTTTCCAATTTGCAACAGTATATTGTGAGTTTTGAAAAGAATTACTCAAAAGAAGTGAATGGTTTGCCTATTCTTTATTCGACATTAAAAGCAGCAAACGTTTCGTATTCTTGCCATATGTCTTCCACTCCTTACGAGGAAGCGCGATTGTGGCAGCAGACTCTCAGGGTTTGCCAATAGACAGACTTTCCATTGCAGTTGACCTGTGGGGTGCCCCACATCCGGACCAAAAGGGCTGGACGCGCATGCAATCCATCAAACTATTATTGCATCAAGAAAGAGGGAAGATTGGGAAGGAAGACCGGGGAACTATCAACCCAAAAGAAGCAAAATGACGGCCACTCTGCTCATGAGCCTTCCAGACAACGCAGCCGTGCCCCTTCAGTTATTTTTTAACCGGTGACGATTATTGACGAATGTTCGCCACGGTTGTTCACACTCACGATAGCCTACGGATGCAATCGGCGACGAAATGCTTGCTGCATGTCGTACCGAGAGGGCCGTGTGCCCTTGCGCACCAGACGCAGCTGATGGGCGGGGAGGCTTGTTGATAAACGCGCATCAGCCCCCGTGATCCCCCGCGCTTCGGAACATGGTTGCATTTCTGCCCAGCGCTGAACCCGAGACGGCCGACCAGTGGCAAATTCCGCCCCGGACACCCCCCGGCGGGCTGCCCAACGCCTGCATTGGGAGCCGGCCGTACCTGAACGTACATTGGTCCAAGGATTGTTTATCCCCTCGGCACCGACACGCTCTCAATCACCATCACCCGCAGAGGCGAGCCGAAGCGGGAGCGGCAATTTGTCGCATGTCCGAGAAATGACCCCACTCCGATGTCGCAGTCACCCCCCGCCTCGACCCCCCCGTCTGACCGTAGCCGATGCGACATCCCAGCCCCCAGTCGGGCGGGCTGTCCCGTCAACATCGGCGACCTGATATGCCTCCCACGGTCCGCTTGATGGCCCCGGTGCCGGTTGACACAAGGGCTGGTGCACCGCCCGCACCCCTCGCTTGTTTTCCCGGAGGCAGCCGAGGGAAGCTCGCCGAGGGGGGGCCGGACCAAGGCCGCCTATCTAACCAACCTCCGGGTGAGCTGCAGCGATCGCCAGAAACGCCTTTCCACACCCCTGCCGGCCGCCGCGCATCCCGCCTCCCTCCTTTGAGCCGCATCCCGCATTGAATCGCATCGCCTCTGTCGGATTTCAGACGCCGGGACTCGCCCTCGCTTGGGCCTCAGCCAACGGGGCTTGGATCATTCTCAGGGGGAAATTTGGGTCCTGGGCCTTCCGACGAGGTTTGGCTCCACGGGCCCTGTCCGTCCGCGCTTGCGCCGACGTCCAATGCTGGGTGCCCCACCGGGGGTTGGTCCCCGGCCGGTGTGCGGGACTGCCGCCGGCGGAGAGTTGGGCGGTGAGCGGGGTCCCTGACCCGTGTGTCCGTGCTCGTGCGCAGAATCCGAAGATCCCGGGGCGAGGGAACCGGCCTGGCCGGACCCTCCTGGCGACCGGACAGCGGAGAAGTACATAGAGGGCTGAGGGCTTGATCGGGTGCTGGCTGAAAAAAAGGTACCAGGCGCCCACTGGGTGTATTGAATGCCGCTGGATAATGCGACCGGGGGGGCTGTTGGGTTGGTGCCTTGTGTTTGGGGAGGAACGGGTTGTTCGCCCCCCGGCGGCCGGCCGATCCGTGCTGAGGCGCCCGCTTGTTGTGGTCGCGCAGCCGAGAGCAGTGAGCTACACCGAAGGGCGCCGCGATGGCAAGAGGGAGTCTGTTGCTGGTGGGTGCGCCACCCCTTACCCTGCACCCAGCGCGCCCGGGCTGTGTGGGCCCGCCTTGCTTTGCTGTTGTGCCTTGAGCGGGGGCGGATATGGTTGGATGGTATCCATCTGCGCCCGTCGTACTGCGGGCGTACCTGTACAAGCCGCTTCCCGTGTTGATGTTGGCGGAGGGGGCACAGGGCTTTCAGACTGCCTACGTTTTTGAGCGCGGTTTGATTGGGGGCGTAACGTTTTCCGCCCATGTGACGGGGATGATATTAGTCGCTCAGTCTTCGTGTGGATCCCATCTTGTTTCCGGACACCAAACCCTAAACCACTGGCCCACTGACCGGCGTTAGCCTTGTCAGCGGAAGAAGGGATCCATACGAAAAGGACACAGGGACCAACATATTCTGCACGTTGATGCGGCCGCCATCCGACATGGACGCCGACAGGCGTCGCGCCCCTGGCGTGGCGTGCCTCGGGTTGGCTTCGCTCCCCTCGCTGTGATTTTCCTTTCGTCGGACCCGTTTGAGCGAAATTATCCCAGACTTTTACCGCTGGGGGTGGGTGAGCTGGCGAAGGCAGGCAGTGTCGAGCAGCGGCGGCGGTATGAAATTAGTCGCCCTGTCTTTTCCGTGAGGAGCCCTTCTGGTTTCGACACCCTACACCCTGGACCACTGACCCACGCTGGTCTTTTCAGCGGAAGAAAACGGGATCTTCACGAAAAGGACAGAGGGACTAATATGCTCTCAGTGGCAACCTCTGACTTGGGCCCGTAGGCTCGAGTGCACGGCAACGGTGTACAGTGGAGCAAAGGGACAGCAGGAGTTCTGTCCCCTATATCCAGTCCGATCATGGATGTCCTTGGTACAATTCCTGATGCTGCACCACCTCTTTATGCGTCCAGTTGTCAACAATACTCGATCAGCTCTAGTTAAAACAGCGCATCTGCGGAAGCGCTGCCCCATTTGATGGACTTCAAACGGACCATAGGGAACGAGCCTGGCGCACCGCCGATTGCCAATTCGCAAGACGTTATTGGCCCGTCCCCTTCTGGTTTCCTCGCAGCATATGCCCGCAGGCTGCCAGCGAACGTTGCCTTGTTGTGACAGTGGTCTGTTCTCTCCCACAAAGGTGCCAAAGTATTTATATTGCATAACTTATTGTTGCAACATTTGTATTCATTTTCGCAACTGTGACCAGAAATGTTCCTCTACAGAAAGCTGTCACTATTTTTTGGCAACGACGGCCATGACAAACTGTGTTTTGCAAAGCCATGCACTCCATAGATCTGCTACCAGAACACCTTGCATTGTGTGATGAACGCGTTTTGTGGCCATTTGTCTAGCCAATCAACAGTAGAGGCTATAGCAGACCTGACAAAAACACGATTACATTACAAATCATACTTTAGCCATGGCCATTGTTGCCCAAAAGGACAATCGTGCTGTCACAGGAAAAACCCGAGGTATCCCCTTTGTTGCTGTCCAACACTGTAGTGCATTAGCTGCAGGATTATCTGCAGTTGCCTGCCATGACCAGGCAGCAGTTCCTCGCTGATGGGCGTTCGTGCACCTTTTCACAACTGCCTGCACAAGAACTGTCAAAGCAATGTGGGGCGAGCTCTGGCAGGGCTTAAGCCGTCTCTGATGCTCTTTGTTTTCCCTGCTATTTGATACAGTAAGCTTGCCAAGTATTGTTATTTACTCCTTTACGCTCCGTGCAGGTGGTGGGCCTTTTAGCTCTTCTGTATGGTGCCCATGGACGAGTGCTTCTCCAGTCGGAGGCTAAGGGTGGCAGCGCAACTGCCAGCGCCTCGGTCAGCGTCACTAATGGGCAGGCGACGGCCAGTGCCAATGAGACAGCCAGCATGAACGTGACTGCTGGCAACATGACTGCAAACCTGAATGCCACCGATGGGAACATGACCACAGGCAACATGACAGAAGGTTTCAACCTGACGAATGGAAACATTACTGAAGGCATGAACATGACTGAAGCCATGAACATGATTGGTGG